>LR812538.1:20891191-20893691 GCA_903798195.1 Danio kyathit
GGTCAAAGTTTGTAGCGAAAAGTTGCAGTGTGACCGCGGCTTGAGTTGTGCGAGTGCTAATGAGCGTCACCTGTGAGTCACACGTGTCTCGAGTCTCATGGAGGAGACAGAAGGATAATAGTAGATTTGACAACAGATGAAAGACCAGAAAGGTCCAGGCTTTGAAACACATTGTGTTTGTTGGAGGGTAGTCGTCCATGAGGGACTACTGCCATACATTTATTTTATATGTCAAAGTATTTGAACAATTGCCGGTGTCCCACCCACTTCTTCCCTGTATTACAGTGACTACATTTACATGGACATCAATAATCTAATTGTTTACCTTAAAACTGAATAAGGAAATAATTTTATATGAATGGAAAGAAATCTTCCGCATTTCCTGGAGAGCATTCGTAAAATTGTGTTGGTGATGAAGGTGTGAGGAGTTTACTGTGCCATTGTAAATGCAGGTATCTGTATTCCTGTACTAATTCTATAGGTGTGGAGATTAGTGTCAAACAGCAGAGAAAACATTGGCAAAGGTCTGACATGATGGTAATAGTTACATGTCTGTACTGCACTCTAATAATGCGACTAAAATAGAACTCCACATGTCTTAGTTCAATTTGTGTTTACTACAATTATGACTATGGATTTAGGTGACCAAATATGTCTGTATACATAGTAGACTTTTAATCAGAGTATTATCTTAATTGTGTTCAGAGTATTGGTGTACATGTAAATGTACTGAATGAATTTGCTTTCTCCAAGACTCATTATGAAAACGTACACCCATATACATTTCTGGAGAGCCTGAATTATGTAGCCAGAGATGTGTATGGCTGAGTTTTGTCTTTAAAACAAATGTTACGGGGTGGTGTGACACCACCAACGGCTTCTGTTCCTTTTAGCGCTACCAGCTGACCACTTACCTCCGTGTGGATGGCTTTTCCGCTGTTACCAGTTTGCCCAGTGGCTCACCATGTATGTTAGCAGACTTGTAACACAGAGAGGAGTTGACCACGACCACCAATTCGAGCCTGGCGAAAAACAGTTCCAGAAAAGAGGTAAAACAAAAAACAACAAATAAAATAAACAGAAAAATAACAAAGTGAGAATGTGGTAAGATTTAAAAACGTGGTAAAAATCAGACGGCCACGAGGGCTTTTCTCTTTCTTGATTGCTTTTGAAAACACTGTCGGTTGGGTTTAGGGAAGTGAGTGATTGGGTCAATCGTTGCTATTTTGGAACACACTAATGGTTGGGTTTAGAGAATGGGTTGGATGGGTGGGTTGGTGGGGGAGTTCGGCCGGTCGGTCAGTCAAAGTCAGTCAGTCAGCAGCGGCCTCTGGTGGATTTACGCGAAAACAGCGGGCGCGAAAGTCACTCGTGAGAGAAATTTGAGCTCTGAAAAAGCGTGCACAGCTGCATTGGTGGATTCGTGAAAACAAAAATTGCAAAAAAAACATAGCTCCTGAGACATATTCACGATCTCCAGAACTATATATAGGGGTACATATCTATAATAAGCCTGAGTTGGTCTTCACTCCATCCTCAGTTGAGTACTGCATTTACTATAGGCAGTATGATGTATTTAGCATTAGAGTCAGCAGCGCAACACACAAGTAAAGAATAGCTCACTATCTTTTAAATTCAGTGAACACTGAAAAATAGGCTGTTGGGTTTATCGGATAAATAAGGAAAAATGGCCACCTGGGTCCCAGATTAACACCTGTGCATTCAGTGCTTTTTTTATCTCATTTAAGTTTTTATCTTGTCCTTCATGTGTAACTCATGAAATATGCTGGAAAAACGTCTCTTACTCCTGTTAGGAGAGTTTTTTAAAACTTCAAAAAGAACTACGCAGAATTTAAAAATTGTAAGTAGTTTTTTAAATACACACACACGTGAGATTGTGAAGCATTCGTTTTAGACCTTGAGTCAGATCATTAGCAAAGAAAGAGTTCTTTGTGCACATTGCATAGAACTTGTGCCTTCTGCCAATGTTTTCTTTTCCTCTCTTTTCACATTTGAGGATTATATCATGTTTAAACTGAATGTTTGTTTGCAAATCACACTTTTTTTTGTCCCATTCATAGCAAACACCTGACATCTCTTGCTAGGAATGTGGCACTTGGACGTGTTTTATCACAGTCTAAATGTGTCTCACTTTGCCATCTGTTCTCTAAGTAGCTTGCGTACTTGGAAGTCACAAACCAAAAGTTAAGATATGCACAAACCATTTCTGGGGTTTTCAAAAATGTGAAAGCAAATCCCAACCCGGCGTGTGGACAACAGGCAATTTAAAATTTGCATTTGTTCTGCTGTATGAGTCTTCCTGTATTTTACAAGCCAGGTCATTTAAAACACAATGCAAAAGAAATATGATTGTGCACACTGAAAAATAAATAGCTGGCTTAGCCTGTTATGGACATTGCATCTATAATATTAAAACATTTAAATGGGGGTGGGCGACACGGTGGCTCAGTGGTTAGCACTGTTGTTTTACAGCAAGAAG
>LR812538.1:20898691-21206191 GCA_903798195.1 Danio kyathit
TTCCCAGAGATGGGTTGTGGCTGAAAGGGCATCCGCTGCGTAAAAACATGCTGGATAAGTTGGCGGTTCATTCCGCTGTGGCGACCCCGGATTAATACAGGGACTAAGCCGAAAAGAAAATGAATGAATGAATAAAAGAACTCTTAAATAATGTCTATAAAATGTTTGTATGTGATTTATGTATATCACTGTATGTGCATGTTTATATATGTACTCAGATCTGTATGTATATATATTTTTTTTGAGTATGGGTGTATTTATTTATTTATTTATTTAGCTATTGTTTAAATTTATACTAATTTGTGGATATTGCTAGAATTATGGATTTATTTTTTGGATGAATACAGTATCCATCCATTTATCCATCCATCCATCCATGTATCATTTCATCTATCCACTCATCCACCTAATCATCCAGCCAATCATCCATCCATCCATGTATAAATTCTTCTATCAACTCATCCATCCCTCCATTCATCCATCCATCCATCCCTGTATCATTCCTTCGATCCAATCATCCAGCTAATCATCCATCCATCCATGTATAAATTCTTCTATCAACTCATCCACCTAATCATCCATCCATCCATCCCTCCATTCATCCATCCATCCATCCATCCACGTATATTTCCTTCTATTCACTCATCCACCTAATCATCCATCCATCCATCCATCCATGTATAAATTCTTCTATCAACTCATCCACCTAATCATCCATCCATTCATCCATCCCTGTATCATTCCTTCGATCCACTCATCCAACTAATCATCCAGCCAATCATCCATCCATCCATCCATCCACGTATCATTCCTTCTATCCACCCATCCACCTTCATCCATGTATCATTCATTCTATCCCCTTATCCATCCAATCATCCATGCATCTATCCATCCATGTATCATTCCTTCTATCCACTCATCCACCTAATCATCCAGCCAATCATCCATCCATCCATCCACCTATCATTCTTTCTATCCACCCATCCACCTTTATCCATGTATCATTTATTCTATCCCCCATCCATCCAATCCTCCATCCATCCATCCACGTATTATTCCTTCTATCCACTCATCTACCTAATCATTCACCATCCATGTCTCATTCATTCTATCCCCTTATCCATCCAATCATCCATCCATCCATCCATCCATCTACGTATCATTCCTTCTATCCACTCATTCACCAGTCATCCATCCATACATCCATCCATGTATCATTCCTTCCATCAACTCATCCAACTAATCATCCATCCATCCATCCATGTTTAATTCCTACTATCCACTCATCCACCTAATCATCCATTTAATCATCTATCCATCCATCCACATATCATTCCTTCTATCCACTCATCCACCTAATCATCCATCCATTCATGTATCATTTCTTGTATCCACTCATCCACCTATTCATCCATTCATCCATGTTTCATTCATTTCATCCCCTCATCCATCCAATCATCCATCCATACATCCATGTATCATTCCTTCTATCCACTCATCCACCTAATCATCCATCCATCCATCCATGGTATAAAAAACACAGAAAAAAAAATAAAAAGAAAGAAAGAACTAATCCTCTAAAATTAAATGGTGATATTGTGAGGATTTGGTAAAAGAAAACTATTATAATTAGGTAAAACTGGCAAAACAGAACACAGGGCCACATATAAATTTAATGGCCTTGAACACCATGAATGCAAAGGCGTGCAATGTAATGTTTGTTTATTATATTGCAAATTAATTATCACATTCCAAACATTGTTTTAAAGCTGTATTACCCATTGGGAAAATTATTATCAAGGGTGTCGAATTGGCATAGGGAGGAGACGCGTCTACTCCCTTGATTATTATATACAACTAATTTCCTTCGACTTAGCCCCTTTATTCATCAGGGGTCTCCACAGTGGAATGAACCGTCAGCATAAGTTTTTCACAGCAGATGCCCTTCCAGCTGCAACCCAGTACTGAGAAACATCCATACACATTCATTCACACGCACACACTCATACACTACGACCAATTTAGTTTTTTCAATTTACCTATATCGCATGTCTTTGGACTGTGGGGGAAAACCGCAACATGCAAACTCCACACAGAAGTGCCAACTGACCCAGCTGGGACTCAAAGCAGTGACCTTCTTGCTGTGAGGCAACAGTGCTAACCACTGATCCACCTTGTCATACATTATGAACTGTTCATTACAATTATAATATAGTATTTATTACATTATGTATGGTTTTTACAGTATTACAAATACAGTTATTACCAATACATTTTGACTTTAGTTTTTTTTTTGGTCCCCATGAGGACAATGCCTCATAAATCAATGACAAGTTTTGAAAAAGTAAATTTCAGATTGTTTCCTTTGAGGATTGGGTTTAGTTTTGTTTTGTCTTGTCTTGTTTTTGGTTGTTGTTTAATTTAAGGCACTATAGCGGCCAGTTAACTAGCTCTTTAAAAGCTAAACTATATGTATATTATATTTCTCTAGTAACTGCCACTAAATATTAAGTCAACACAATCTGTGAAAACCCACACTGTAAGTAGCTTGTGTGATCTTGAACTTCTATGATTCTGGCTACGTGAGTCTAAGTAATGTATTCTGTGTCCTGAAATATATTTATCTATTTATGGACACAGACTGAGACCAGATGTTCACATACATTTTGTGCCAGTATAACTCAGTGACGATATAAAAACATGGTATTTTTATATGTTTTAATCCTGAAACCTGTGTTGCTAATTATTTCATAACAGAAACAGAGGCAGTTTTGTTTTAGTACCATGTCACGAATGCTGGATCCTGAGCAGATGTGCTGAAAATTATTAATAATGTCACATGGGAGAATTTTAGAAGCTGTGTATTTCTAAGCGTGTTTAGAAACGTTGATGTTAATGGAGCAGTAATCTTGCATAACCGATGGTGATTCAATATTTCAGCGTGTTTCATTTTTCAGAGCTCTCTGTGTCTCTGCTTTGCTAATTTTCCAGATGCATTATTTGAACATTTCCGCGATTTTGCATTTACAGTGAGCTGTATGTAGATGTATGTTAATGAATATGCAAATATGTCCATGATGATCAGGGCTTCGGCATGCTGTTATCGTGTTTGTGTTTTGATTGTGAATTCGCTGGAGTGTGGGGATGATCTGAGGATAGAGGCATGAGAGTCTGTCTGGATAACCTCTGTGTTTAATCTGTCCACAGCTGATCCACTGTGAGTCTGATAACTGACTAGATTATCACTGGCCAGTCAACAGAAGCAGGATGTGTGGAGACGCTGAGCACATTGTGCAATGGTATGTGATCTGTCTTTTTCATTGTCTCACTCTCATAATGAGAAAGCATGTACAAATACACAAGATATTTTAATTTAATATTTATTTTTTATTTTGTCATATTAATTTTCTTTTACTAGGTCCTATAGTAATTTTCTTGTTTTGTAGATTATTTCTGATATTTTTAATAATATTTCTTAATCACATTTTAGTGTTTGTTACTTAATATTATTTTGATCATTTTATTTATTGCAATAATACAAACTCATTATTATCAGAAGTTTAACAGTATTAATATTAAGTGCATATACTGTATATATACAATACTATGCAAAAGTTTTAGGCCCCAGTTACATTTGTTGTTTTAGTGAGGGTATAATGACATTATATATTACAGATCATTGTCTTTATTAAAATACAACCAGAAAATACAGGCTCTAGTTGGATTTTTTGGGTCTAATTGTTTAAGACATACAGTATGAAAGATTGAGTTGGAGAAATGAATGAAGAATAGTTTCTGTCTTGGTTTGATCTGCATTTCTGCCAGAGCTGTTGTCAATATTGCCTGAATTGATGGGATTGTGAATGCTGAAAGTACAGACAGGTTTTAATTTGTCATGTACTTCCTACTAGGAAGCACCTAATTTGTAATAGTTTTATTTTTCAGCATGATAATGATCCTAGGGCATCACGGTAGCATGATGGCCTCACAGCAAGAAGGTCGCTGGTTAGAGCCTCGCCTGGGTCATTTGGCATTGCTGTCTGGAGTTTTGAATGTTCTCCCTGTGTTGGCGTGGGTTTCCTCCGTGTGCTTCGGTTTCCCCCACAAGTCCAAAGACATGCGCTATAGGTGAATTGAATAAACTAAATTAGTCGTAGTGGATGTGTGTGAATGAAAGTCAATTGGTGTTTCCCAGTGATGGGTTGCAGCTGGAAGGGCATCCACTGCGTAAAACATATGCTGGATAAGTTGGCAATTCATTCAAATGTGGTGACCCCTGATTAATTAAGGGAATAAAGCCGAAAAGAAAATGAATGAATGAATGAATGAATGAATGAATGAATGAATGAATGAATGAATGAATGAATGAATGAATGAATGAATGAATAATGATCCTAAACACACTGCTAATGAAATGAAATCCTATTTGGAGAGAAAAACAGCTGATGAAACAAAGGCAGTCAAGAAAAGGCCTACACAGTGTCCAGACCTGAATATTATGTATATACAGTAGGCAAAATTATAGGCAGATTCACCTGGAGAGAAAAACAAAGATAGTACATGCTAAATTCAGGGAAGAACTCTTAGAAATGCTGAAAGATGCTTGACATTAAATAGCACATCATTTCAGAAGATTCAACAAAAATGTTTAAGCTGTTGCTTGGTGCTAAAGAAGTCAGGATAAACAGACTTTTGATGCTAGTCTTTTGATTACAAATGTAATTTTGTTTCGAATATTGTGTATATTTCCCATATTTTCTGATTGTATATTAAAGGTATGGTTCACCAAAAAGTAATGACCCTGCACTAGCGCTATACCTTTTAGATAGATTTGTGCAAAAGTCTTAGCCTCGCAAAGCTGGTGGTGGCCTAAGACTTTTGCCTAGTACTGTATGTATATGTACAATATATATATATATATATATATATATATATATATATATATATATATATATATATATATATATATATATATATATATATATATATATATACACACACAATTGAAGTCAGAATTATTAGCCCCCTTTTGAATTTTTTTTTCTTTTTTAAATATTTCCCAAATGATGTTTAACAAAGCAGGGAAATTTTCACAGTATGTCTGATAATATTTTTTCTCCTAGCGAAAGTCTTATTTTTTTATTTCAGCTAGAATAGAAGCATTTTTTTTTTTTAAAGCCATTTTAAGGACAATATTATTAGCCCCTTTAATTGTTTTCGATAGTCCACAGAACAAACCATCATTATACAATAACTTGCCTAATTACCCTAACCTGCCTGGTTAACCGAATTAACCTAGTTAAGCCTTTAAATGTCACTTTAAGCTGTATAGAAGTGTCTTGAAAAATATCTAGTCAAATTATTATTTACTGTCATCATGGCAAAGATAAAATAAATCAGTTATTAGAAATGAGTTATTAAAACTTTTATATTTAGAAATGTGTTGAAAAAATCTCTCCGTTAAAAACAGAAATTGGGGGGGAAATAAACAGGGGGACTAATAATTCTTACAGACTTCAACTGTATATAAAAAAGTATCAACAAAGAGAATAATCATTGTTAATTTTATTTTCTTTTTTATTAAACAATCACACTATTTGAACTCATATAATAAACTCATTGAATAAATTCAATTTCATATCTGACTTATATTTGTATAGGTTTAAATTTACATTTAAAGCAACTAATAGGTTCATTTCAATAGGTTCATTCAAGATTACTAAATTTTTTTACCATTTTGACCACATATTTACTCTCTGTGCCCTCAGGAGAACAATAAAGCCATTTTTAAGCATGATTGTTTGTGATTTTAGCGTGGTATTTTGTTAGCTTGTTATTTTAGTTAAAACACAATGACACAGCAAGCTTGCAGACATATGATTCTCTCTTTAACTTTAGCTAATAGTTTTATTATCTAGTACAACATTTGTTTCCTGGATATCTGTGACCTCTCTGTCTCTGCATTACTAGATAGTGAAGTCATTTCTCATCCCAAGCGACCAGCTGAAAAAAAAAAAACATTCCCACTGGAGAAGCCTGAGGTTAAGAGGCTCCCGGCCTGATGGAAAACAGAAGCAGACACTGACAGGACTGTGATATAATTAGCTTTTCTAAGGTCATCACTATTTGTTCTCGAACCTTATACCTTAACAGTGCTGGACATCAATCACCAGGCTATACTCGCTGTATTCAATGGAGTTCAATAAAAACAGAGAACATTAGAATTTAATGTTAGCGTATGGATTGTCATGCAGCTATAGACAAAATTCTGACAGTCATTCAGGTTATATTATTGTCTTTCAGAAGTGCTGGAATGAAATATGATAATAAATTAGTGTGATTGTTTACTTGCTTGTATGATTTGTGATTTTATTTGTAGAAAGTAAAAAGGCAATAAAAAGAAAGAAAAATTAACAATAATATGATAATTTTCTTTGTTGATACTTTTACTAACATCTAGCAATCTAACACTTCTCATTTAAGATTTAAATTATAACTTGTATTACTTTTGTGTAAATTATTTAATAAGTAAACATTAAAAAGCATATAAAGTACGCTAATAAAGAATTCTGAAATTATTAAAGTATGCAATTACATCTCATAAGAAATATAATTAATTTGACTTGAACATTCTCTATGCTTGCTTTCATAATGACAGATATCCGCTGCATAATGCAGGAAAAATGTGTCATTATAAAAGCCTCTATAGAGAATTTTTAAAGCATACCTCTGTTTTTCATTACATTTGTCAATTATACAAAGAGGCCATTCTACCACAACCCCAAAGTATTTTTGTAAATGCTATGAAATCAAGAATCTGTGATTTGTTAATTATCTTTAACTTGTATTTAACAAGCAAAAAAAAAAAAAAATATGTTTGCATTGAAAAAAACTTGTCAAGCAATTTTTCATTTTTATGGCTGCAACACATTCAATTAAATAAAGGTTAAATAAAATTGTGGATTCACACATTCTTGATTTTATTGCATTTTACAAAACGTCCCGATTTTTTTGCAATTGTGGTTGTATTAGAATAAATCATGCTGCATATAAAGTCCGTTACACTCTTTTTTGTTAATTATTCTTGATTGTTGTTGTTGTTGTTGTTAATAATAATAATTTAAATACATTGGTCAAAGACAGGACAAAATTAAGTGACGTTTCGATCAAATCAAATTTACAGATCTGATTTTATATAGTCTACAAAGTATATTAAATATTTACTTACATGTTTAAAAACATACTCCTTTTTTAGCTTACAAATTTTATAAGAAAATGAAGTACATATTTATTATAATCTGACCACTGCCAGTACTCAACCTTCAGTACCTTGGCCCTGGTACATATGGCAGTAACCTACCCAAAAAGTAGGCTGTATGTATGGCCCATAATCATTGCAAAGTACAAAGAAATATCATGATAGTGGACCCTTTTAACAAGACCGTTATGATGCGTTTAACGGCCATCATAATCTTAAATCCTTGAAAGTTTTAATATTTACATTTTTTTAAATCTTGTATGAACTTTTATATGCATTTATGAATGTATTATATCATCTTTGTGTCAAATTACAAAGATGAATTACCCCTTATGCGAAGTGTTTGTAATGCAGCGTCTATGGGGGCTGAGAGTAAATTTGACATTATTCTCTCCTCTGGCTGCCATCATCAGTCTCACACAATTTTTTTTTCCTTTTTCTGAAAGTCTTGATAACACCATCAAGGAGTTTTTCTTTTATTATTTCAGCAAATAGGATTGTAAAAAATTATTTGTTGTACTGTCCGATTCATTGTGCTTTGTTTATCCAACCATGATGCCTTCTGCTACTGAGAAACCCAGACATGTGAAAAGAGTCTATTAATTTATATTGTGTGCCTGCAAAGAGATCCATTCATTCATTCATTCATTCATTCATTTTCTTGTCGGCTTAGTCCCTTTATTAATCCGGGGTCGCCACAGTGGAATGAACCTCCAACTTATCCAGCACGATTTTACGCAGCGGATGCCCTTCCAGCCGCAACCCATCTCTGGGAACATCCACACACTCATTCACACTCATACACTACGGACAATTTAGCCTACCCAATTCACATATACCACATGTCTTTGGACTGTGGGGGAAACCGGAGCACCCGGAGGAAACCCACGCGAATGCAGGGAGAACATGCAAACTCCACACAGAAATGCCAACTGACCCAGCCCAGCCGAGGTTCGAACCTGCGACCCACAAAGAGATCCATAATTATTAAATTAAACATTAAATGATTATTGTTTAAAAATATACCTGACAAGATTTTTTTTTTGCTACATGGGCTACTATAATTTCACTGAGCGACGTTTGAGTGGATGTCTTCTGTAAATCATGCTAGAAATGTACATTAGAGGAACAGAGTTAAACATTAAACACTGGATTTCTTTTTAATAAAAGAAGTGATTGAATATGAATTGGGAGAAGCAGGTTCAGAACCGTATGGAATATTAATAAGCCATGGACTATATAGAGTCGACTCTTGCCCTGCAGATATAAAGAGAACTAGGAGAACAGACATCAGAAAAGGCCAGCTGTAAGACTGGGAGATTTCTACACCTCAGACTACGCTTTTCATCCACCTTTTGTGCTTTGTACTGTGACAGACAGAACGCTGTCTGTGATTGACAACTGATACCTTAATAAAAATGGAAGAAATTATAAAAAATTTATAAACAAATACGTTAGATATGCAGTGTAGGTTTGATGAACTTGTTTTGACGGAGCATCAGAGCACAAACACACATGCGCTGATTCTTCATGCACACAAAGCCCCTCAGGTGAAGAGAAGTGGTGGTAATTAAGTTGTTCAGGCAGTGAGCTGTAAAAGAAGGAAAAGTTCTCGTTTCTCTTTTCATCTCAATTTGAATGGCAAGTCCTTTTGACACAATCCCACAATCCTGCTGCCCTCTAGTGCCAAATCTCTGTGATTATTTTCCTCTGCTCCTCTTGTCCACTGATGGATGTCACAAAATGTTTATTCGCTGCTTCCTTTTCTGTGCACGGTTTTCATTTCTCAGTGTGGCTCCACTCTCAGTCTTGTTGAACAAAGTAACGTGCCTACTGTGATAATTATGCACTCTGTTAAGCCTCTGTTAAGTTCATGTTCTGTGTGAATGAGATATTCAAAGTGTATTAATTATTTGGTGGTGTTACATCGTAGATTTCCCAAGTTACAGAATCCCACTTCATGCTTTCTGGCATGTCTGATTTTGATTTGTCATTCACAGAATTCTCTGGTTACACATCTCTATTGTCAGTGGCTGTGCTTTTATCTCGATCAGGTAAGTGGACACTTTTACGTCTCTCAACGTACATCACAAATGTCATCTGGGGTTAACAATTGTCATCCAAGTAAATTTTTTATCATCACCTACACAGCATTGATGTACAAAAAAGCAGTTTTTCCTTTGCATAGTTGCAGTAGTCAACATTTTCAAAGTTATCTATTCACCTGGATCATTAACAATGAATAAAAATGCTGTATTGTTCATGTCAGACCAGTAGTTGGTGATTAGGGCTGATCGATAGACGATGCCATCATCCATCGCCGATGACTGATAGACACCACGATGCTGAGCCGGCAGCGCAATCCTCCGCCCCTCCCCTGTTGCAGCAGCAACCCGCTTGCAAAAAATACACACTTAGGCCTCGTTTACACTAATACATCTTAGTTTTAAAATGGCATTTTAGAACGAAAACGATCCACATCCACACTGGCGTTTCATTTAGCATTTCTGAACAGCTTTCCTTCCACACTATACTGCTGAAAACGCACATCACGTGACCACACACACAGACACACACACACACAGAGGCATGCGCTGCAGTGTATGCGGGTGTCTGAGCTCCAGGAGTCTTCGGGTGACTCTTCGGTCTTTTGAATCTATCAGGTGACACATCATAACGTGTCACAGCGTCAGTACAATTCTTCAACCTTTCGTTTTTATGCTTGTACTTTTGTACTAATTTTAGCAAAAACCTCAGATACTGTTGGTTGCTTCCTGTTGGTTGTGCACCTTTTTTACTAACCAAGTTTGTCGACGCCATTATAACAACACAGACTACTCTGCCTATTCATGCCAAAAATAAAAGTCCAGCGGAAAAAGTGTTTGACAGGTGGTAATTTGTGTGTAACTTATCTTTATTTGTTTATGATTTGTTTATGGGTACAACAAAAAGCATGCTGGTCAGGTTGTTGAAACGGTAGGCTACACATAATTAATTTGTTATGAATTAATTAATTATTCATAAATAATTAATTCACCACCGCCTACGACAATGATGCCATCATCCATCGTGATGTTTCACATTAGACATCATACAATGACAAATTGGTCGACATCGCCCAACCCTATTGGTGATGTCACTTGTTGTGAAACACTATTGGCCCTATAGTTTGATGTGTTTTGGAGCACATAAACTTTAAATTGGAAGTGAAGCACTCAGTTAAGTTTACACTATTTTGTAATTTGGTTTTCACTTTAATGAAATATATATAACAATCTTGACTAATGTAACAATTTTGAAGAAAACGGCATGTTTTACAAAGTTTTTAGACCTAGGGTGCCACCATCTTGGAATGCCGCTGTGTCTGACGTCACAGGGTTGGTTCCGTTCCCTTAGCTGAACAGATACAGTGGAAGTAATGGGCTAGGGTTGGGTCGATAGACGATACCCTCGTCCATTGCCGATAGACATCACGATGCTGAGCCGGCATCGCAATCCTCCACTCCGCCCCCGTTGCAAACTCGCTTGCAAAAAATACACACTTAGGCCTCGTTTACACTTATACGTCTTTGTTTTAAAATGTACTAAGTAATTTGAGCGAAAACCTCAGATACTGCTGGTTGGTTCCTGTTGGTTGTGCACCATACCTGCCAACATTTGGTTCGTAAATTCCGGGAGACCACCCGGGGGAGGGGGGGGGGGGGGGGGGTAATTACGTCATACGCTAATTTCCATATTGCTGACGTCATCGCGTTCTACCATTTCTGTTTGTTTAACAGCCTATGGTAAATAAATGGGGTATTTTATATTCGCACTACGCTTTATGTAAGCTTGTCAATTTAACTAAATGTATTGCTGTTTGAATACAGTATATCATTATAGATGAGTAGGGAATTTGCAGTAATCTCTCAGACGTAATATACTCAGACAAGTTCTGAAACTCTCCCTTAAAACATCTCTGATTGTGCAACAAGAATAAACGATCAAATTAAATTGTTAAAATAAAGGAGAAGCAGATCGGGTTGACTGTACAAGGGAAATACCTTCAAACTGCCACCTGTTCTAAATCATTTGCCGTCGGTACGCTGAGAGGTGCTCTGCTCTCAGGCTGCAGGGGAGGCTCGTTGAGAAGAGTAGGGATGGTACAGTAATGGACAAACGACAGTATATAAAAATCGCCAGTAACACACAAAAAAAGTTGCTAGATTTGTCGCTAGTCACTTTTTTGAAAGTTTGTCGCTAAGTTGGCAACACTGGCGCAAACTGAAGAGCGGGGAGCAGGAGGAGTGAGAGGTTTAGGGAAATGGGGGCGCGCGAACTGTAGCGCGCGACCGTCACCGGAAGAGCACAAGCGCCAAGTTTCAGCCCGGACTGTACCAAAATGCTGAGGAGCGGGGGGCGGGGGAATTCCGGGAGTGTTGGCAGGTATGTTGTGCACCTTTTTTACCAACCAAGTTTGTCTACGCCATTATAACGACACAGATCACTCTGCCTATTCATGCGAGTCCCACGGAAAAAAGTTATTAACAGGTGGTAATTTGTGTGTAACTTATTTTTATTTATTTTTGATTTGGTTATGGGTAAAACAAAGACCATGCAGGTTAGGTAGTTGAAACGGTAGGCTACAAATAATTCATTCGTTATGAATTAATTATTCATAAATAATTAAGTCACCGCTGCCTACGTCGACGATGCCATCGTCCATTGCGATGTTTCACATTAGACATCGTACGATGCCAAATTGGTCGACATCGCCCAACCCTATAATAGACAGAACGCAGAGACTGGAAAGTCTAATTTAACCCAATGTGTGAAGTTGTGGGCATGAAGCTGGTGCAAATACAAGCATCAGATGTTTGTCTAATATATAGACATATATTTATTCTATTTTTTTTTTTTCCCTTTTAATTACTGATCATTTGATGCACTTTGGTCCACTCTCTGTATTACGCTTTGTATGACTGTCTGTCTGGGTTTCAACCATGGTTTAAACAAGGTCCAGTGCTGATGTAATGGGGGCGGGTCGCTTTTCACTACTTCAGCTACTCACATCTGTTAGCGTTCAAACCAAACTAAGATCGGCGCAGTTTTTCACATGGCAGGTTTTTACATCCTTTATACATGTTGAGAGATCGAGTTGATCGACTTGATAAGGGAATATGTCTGGACATAATCCACAAAGACATGCCTTAGTAAAGCATGAAGTCATTTGCTTTAATCGTTGCATTAGTCTGAATGTAAATCCCTTCGTCAGGCAGTGCTGGACCAGCGTGAAAGAGTGCACCAAAGCGTATCAAACAAACTGAATTTAAAAGAAAAAGAAAAATGGAAAACGACACACATCTGATGCTTGTATTTGCACCAGCTCTGCGATGCATGTCTACAACTTCACACATTGGGTTAAATTAGGCAGTCCAGTCTCTCTGTTCAGTCCATTACTTCCACTGTATCTGTTCAGCTGAGGGAATGGAACCAAGCCTGTGAAGATGGCGGCGCTTTTGTGCTAAAAGCTATAATAAACATGCCGTTTTCTTCTAAATGAAGCATGTTTACATTCATTTACAATGTCTGACAAATATTAATAGCAAATGAATATCATGACAAATCTATATTTTATGATTATAAAACCACCTAGTGTAAGATTATGAGTCCAAATATATATTCATAATGTGAGTTTCTGTGTAATAAAAGAGAATATGTACAGTATCCCCGGCTCTCATTATCACAAACAGAACTGTAGCCTATAAAGCTGCGGTAATCCTTGTGTTTTTATTTCAAGATAAAGGTTTTAATTAACCATGCTGGATTTTCAGAGGTTGTGTCAAGGGCGTTTACAGTGTGACATAAAAAACAGATCTCTCCGTATTTCTTCCTCCAACACAAAAGCGCTCCCTGAAGGGATGACATTTCAAACGCCCGTGTGTTTGTCTGCCTCTTGTTTGTGGTTCTCAGATACGTAATGGAGATTAAAAGAGCTGTGTTTTGTTTGCGCTCGACTGTATATGCGTATGCTCGCGGGCGTTTGCATGAGCGCGTGATGCTGTGCTGTGGGTGGAATATTTACCTCCTTCCCCACAGGTGAGAAGTTCACTATAAATCACTCCGCTTTCTGATTGGTTTGAGCGACTTCTGCGAAACACAATCTGACCTCAATAATGGCGCGGGCCCAATGCTTATAAACAAAACTAATGGAGTATTGAACTTTGATACAGCGCCGGCCAGGTCTAATCTAACATACAGTCACAGGGCATTAACAGATGGGGTCGGTTAAGCCCAGTCAGCCCTGCCGAAGAGAATGTGTTCAAGCAGAGGCTCTGTCTCATCAAAAGCTATCAGCATAAAATCAGTTCCCTCTCCACAGCTCTGCGAACACACTGTAAATCTACGATGAATAAAACATCAGACATGCCAACAAACACCCTGATCAATGAGGGTGGGGGGCTGAGGTCTTGTGTGCGTGTGTGTGTGTGTGTATGACAGAGAGAGACAAAATTAGTCCCGTAAACACACTGGACCAAATGACATGTCCTCACACACTTTTATCTAGGACTCATTATCTGTTGCACACACACACACACACACACACACACACACACACACACACACACGCACACACACACACACACACACACACACACACACACACACGTTGAGAGATATCACAGGATGCTAGAGATAAACAGCTCTCTCACAGACACACACACACACACACACACACACACACACAAACAGTTTTGTGACTGCCTGGAGATGTGGATAAAAGGAAAGGAGTGTGATATCACATAAGAGAATGTGGCTTTGATAAACGAATGAATGTCTTTTTTTCTCAACAGTGTTTTCAGACTGAGGGACAGTTCAGGGAAAATCAGGTAGAAAGGCCAAGGGTGTGTGTGTGTGAGAGAGAGAGCGAGAGAGACAGACATAGTTTGTGAAATAGTCTGTGAGTGGCTTTCATCTTTGAAACAAACTGACAAATATGTGGCTGCCTGAATGATTGGTTCTGTTGGCTTAAATGCTTTGTACTTTGTTTGCATTCAAAATGGATCATCTCATGATATTGCATATACAGCAGAGCACATCATGACTTTGCCAAGTATGATGCGATCTTAACATCTATGTTGATCCTGGAACATCATTTTTGTTGGAAAGTGTCATCCATACCTATTCCCTACCCTAAACCCAACCATTACTGTAAATTATTCCCAAAATCAGAGGCGAAAAATAGTTGGATAACAATTATGTAGAATGCGTAAACCCAATTGTAAGCCTAAACATAAAAAGTAAACATATCACTTAATTCTGATTGGCTGATTGGAATGTTGTTCCAGGATCAACAGAGATGTTAATCCAGGAACATGTCCTTCTTGGTGAAATCAGGTTAGGGTACAGGTGATGGGGTGAATGTAATTGTTTAATTAATCAAAATCATAGTTTGTTGACGGATAGATAGATAGATAGATAGATAGATAGATAGATAGATAGATAGATAGACAGACAGACAGACAGACAGACAGACAGACAGACAGACAGACAGACAGACAGACAGACAGACAGACAGACAGATAGATAGATAGATAGATAGATAGATAGATAGATAGATAGATAGATAGATAGATAGATAGATAGATAGATAGATAGATAGATAGACAGACAGACAGACAGACAAATGGATGGAACATAGCTCTATAAACATTTCTGAAGACTGTGAATTATGTAGCCAGAGGAACGTACGGCTGCATTTTGTCTTTAAAACGAATGCTACGAGGCGGTATAATGCCTTTCCTTTTCGCGCTTACCAGCTGATAGATAGATTACCCCCATATGGACGGCTTTTCCTCTGTTACTAGTTTGTCAAGTGGCTCGCCATGTACATCAGCCGATTTGAGACGCAGAGCAGAGTTGACCACGATGAAGGGGTGAAGAACGGATCCAGAAAGCAGGTAAGACAAAAAACTCAAAAAAATAAACAAGTACAAACAGGGTGAGAATGTGGTAAAATCTGACAACGTGGTAAAAATCAGGCTGCCACGAGGGCTTTTCTTTTTCAAGATTGCATTTGAAAACACTGTCGGTTGAGTTCAAGGAAGTGGGTGGGTGCTGGTCAATCAGTGCTTTTTAAAACACTATCGTGTTGGTGGAGGGTGTGGGGTCAGTCAGTCAGTCAGTCGACAGCGTCCTCTAGTGGATTTACATGAGAAGAGCAGGCAGGAATGGCACTCGCAAGAGAAATTTGAGATCTGAAAAACATACCCAGCGGCCTCTGGTGGATTTGCGAAAACAAAAACGGCCAAAAACGTAAGACGTAGGATGTCCTGGGACGTATTTGTTGCTCTCCAGAAATGTATATAGAGGTACATAATCAAAATGAGCCTGGGTTGAAATTGTGATTATTATTTATATGGGCACTTCAAAATACCATAAATAATTCTTTATTATTTAAAGGCTGATATTACTTCTACGTCAAGCGCATGTGTGCTCTGGCGCAGCCTTCGTGCAGTCGCATAGCCCTGGCTGTGGCCATCGCCAACGCTGACGCGCACCTCTTGAAAAATTTAAATACATGTTGCAACGAAATGTAGCGCAAGCTCTGTGATTGGTAGGCTTGGTAGCGTTGAAGAGTGTGGGAGAGGGTGAGAACCACGCGAACCTGTTGGAGCGAGTGTTGAGGCCTGTAAAGGAGCTCCAGTTGGAAACTGTTGTTTTGTGTTTACCTTATGACTAAAGTTGCTGCACGTCTGCGGCTCCCGCCTCAGAATGAGTGAGTTTTAGCTACTTGTACAATAATGTAGCGTTCAGAAATAACAAAACACCTGCGAAGAAACACGACACAAAGCAGCATAAAAACCTACTGCCACTAGCGTTTCAAAAGTGTTATTGCAGAGCAACACAAACAGCATGCAGAAGTATAAATGCACAGCAAAACGCAAGGCATAGGCTGTGTTTCACGCCGATCACTCAACGCAGAAGTATAAATCATTCTTTAGAGTGCCTCAGATTGTTGTTTTGGCAGCGGTTGTGTATTTTGTTAATGAACTTATAACATATAACTATTATAAGGTTATTTCTCACCGCTCACTGCTTTAATAATTAGCGTTTACTAATGACATTTAATTGGACTTTATCATCCAATTTCATTTGGTTGAAACACTTGTTTACTCTAAACATACACTGAGCATACAAGTATTTTTTGGTTATTATACCTGTTAAAGTAACATTTTGCCAGCTTGTGTCAATATTGTATATTGTGATAAAAGTTTTAGCAATTAATTGCAACAAGAAACATTGATACCAGCAGAAGCCTAATAGATAGATAGATAGATAGATAGATAGATAGATAGATAGATAGATAGATAGATAGATAGATGATAGATAGATAGATAGATAGATAGATAGATAGATAGATAGATAGATAGATAGATAGATAGATAGATAGATAGATAGATAGATAGATAGATAGATAGATAGATAGATAGATAGATAGATAGATAGATATGGATGTATGGAGAGATGATGATAGATTGTTATACAGACAAATATATGTGAGAGAAACTTTCAGTGCTGTATCGAGTGGAGTTTCCTGCCAAATATCCAGTTGACTGATTGCTCAAACTCTTTGTAGTCCGTGTACGTACAAAACGTCTAATCACACAAGATTGCATAGGTGATGAAAATTTAATTATTCCCATTAATCTGCCATTCATCAACAATAATCACTTAATCCCGATGATTTGAATTCAAATTTTTCTAACTGGATTATCTAATTGTGCCCAAACATTCTAAATAATTTAATTCATGAATAGTGTGCCAATGAAGAGTCACCCAGGCTGAATTAATGAGCTCTAAATATTAAGCATTCCAGCAGACTCCAAAACACACTGTAGACAGAGCCAAGAACTCCCGGCTCAACTGACCTGAGAGCTGTTCTAGATTCAGACGCAATCAATAAACATGTTCTTTCACTTTTTATCTGTCATCTGATTCCAAAGGTGTTATTCAAAGAGTAATGGAAAAAGCAAATGTTGCGTTAAATAGGCCAATATTGACAATACATTTATAGCCTACATTTGATAAGCCCGGATTCTCTACAGCATATGCCAATTAATAACTGGTGCGGTAAATTGTGATAAAAGTCATTCAGAGTTTGAATCCTTAAGGAGAGAAGTTCTAATCGCAAACCTACACACTTCGAATGAATGCACATGGAAGTTATTTTGTATGCATTATAAGTGTATTATTCTTTTGTCATTGTTTTTATCTCATTTTTATTTGCATCAGCACAATCCATGGCTTGATGACTTGCTAAAAATTATGACTTGAATAAAGTTTGAGCAAAAGCCCGACAGGCAAACACAGTATATGTGCTCCTTCCCAAATTCTCATCAGTAAAACCAACAAAACATCTCTGTGCAGAACAAACCCCAAGTCCTCGATTGGAGACCAGATTAGCGCCTAAAATAATAATAATAAGGTTTTTTGTAACGTGTCCAAGTCAATGAAGTTGTGAAATTCAATAGTTGTAGGGGAGAGAAGCTTATTTGACAGTTTCGATTGATTCTCATATCGATTGATCAAAGTTGTGGCAGTTGTTGTTCTGCTTCTTTGAGATGCAAGGGCTCTGTATTCTTCTGAAAGAGTATTTTCGATAAAGCTCCAGCTGGCTTTGGTTCGATACTTTAACAAAGGCTGAAGAAGTTATAATAGTGAACTTGGGTTTAATCAATAGTCATTATGTGTTGAGTGCTAAAGTGCCTCAAATAATGGAACAAATACAGTACAAATGATGGAGACACGTGGCAACATGTTTGAAACTTAAATATCAAATGTTAGTATGCTTTGGTTCCTCGTCAAGGTCAAAAAATATTGTGTGTGTAATGTATGCCACAAGTTCATTCAGATCTTCAGATGTGGTTGTCTCATGTTAAATTAAGCAAAAGCTTGTCCTGTTTAGCTCCTATATACAGGGTGATTCAAAAAACATGATGGAACCTTGGGTAATTAATCAATGTAAAGAGTACTTAAAGTTTTTTTTTCAGTAGAAAACAAGTTCATAGATGTTAATAATTAATTTGACAATTGTATGATTGGTCGGAATTCTGAGATATAATATAATGGGCTCTTTTTGAATGATCTAGGCGCAAAGTCTAAAGCACAAAAGCATTAAAGGCATGTCCGAATGCACTTGTGCTATTTTAAGGACGGAAAAATACGCTCTGCACCTGGCGCATGGTCTAACATGGTTGTGCTTATTCTCTTAAAGAGTTATGGGTGTGTTTCTGAGCATAACGTGCATTAAACCAAGCTCATCTCCCATTCCCTTTAAGAGTCAGTTGCCTCACCATGGGGCATTTGCTATTTACATGGTGGATTTTGTAAGAGGAAAAACTGAACACTTCACTAGCGAGAAAACTGTTAAACAGACCATCTGCAGCGAGGATAAAGAACGAGCCTCCTCCATTCGGCCTCTTTACTTACTCTTTACTTTACTTTTACTCTTTTCTTTACTCCTTTACTTTCGTGGAGTAAGGAAATGGTGGAAACTCACTCCACTGAAGACATCCATTAGCCTACAGATTTAATTTTTAAATTAATTTTTAATTTAAAAATTTTTAATTTGCCAAAACCTGGCAGGTGGACAAATCTAAACTTGTTTTTATTAAACAAATATACAGTAAATATGCATATAATAAATAATACTACTAATAATAACATTATGCAAATGTAAATAGTCATGAATAAACTGATAAAAAGCCCCTACGAGATGAAGAAGGCGTAGAGGTAGTGGTTTTTGTAAAATATAATAATTTTTGTAACATTTTAATTCATATGTAAAGATATTTGTGTAGTACGTCCTGTGTGTATTAAACAATGTGTAAGCGTTTTGACCCACATAGGCACATAACTAACACGCTCTGTGCTGGACTTTAGACCAGCTTTTAGATAGTCAATGGCGGAGATAGATCAACAAATCGCGCCCAACATTTTGCACCTTATTGCGCCGGGTGTATGATAGGACCCATAATCTCTGAAGTACAAGATATTTTGAGAATAAATATATACAGTTGAAGTCAGACTTATTAGCCCCTATGAATTATTAACCACCCTGTTTATTTTTCCCCAATTTCTGTTTAACGGAGAGAAGATATTTTCAACCCATTTCTAAACATAATAGTTTTAATAACTCATTTCTAATAACTGATTTATTTTATCTTTGCAATGATGACAGTAAATATAATTTGACTAGATATTTTTCAAGACACTTCTATACAGCTTAAAGTGACATTTAAAGGCTTAACTAGGTTAACTAGGCAGGTTAGGGTAATTAGGCAAGTTATTGTATAATGATGGTTTGTTCTGTAGACTATCGAGAAAAAATATTTGCTTAAAGGGGCTAATCATTTTGAACTTAAAATGGATTTAAAAAAAATTAAAACTGCTTTTATTCTAGCCAAAATAAAACAAATAAGACTTTCTCCAGAAGAAAAAATATTATCAGACATACTGTGAAAATTTCCTTGCTCTGTTGAACATAATTTGGGAAATATTTAAAAAAGAAAAACTAATTCAAAGGGGGGCTAATAATTCTGACTTCAACTGTATGTTAACAGAGAATTTTCACAAGTGAGATTTTTTTTCTCAGAACTGAGAAGAGATTTAAAATTTTGAGTAATTGTGTTATATCATACAAAAATATGTAGAAAATACAGTCAGTATTGTAAAATAGCCTTTTAACTCAAAATTACACACAAAAAATAACTAATTGTAAACTCAGAATTCTGAGGTGTCAGAACTGCTAGATACAATCTAAAAATTCCAGGTAGAGAATCGAAAGATAGACCATTAACTTGAAATTGGAAGAAAAAAAGGCTATTTCAACTGTGTAAAATATATATCGTGTAACTGACACTGACACAATGTAGTGTCAGCACAAACAATCTTTATATTTATACAAAAAATTCTCTAATAGCGTAAAGGAAATGTTTACATCAAAAAGTGTGGTTATGATGACCATCTGACAAGCTAATCCAGCAAAAATAGGTGCTTAAATGTCACTAAAATTAAGTATTTAAACCTTATAATTAAATAGAAAATGAGGTGAATAACTACAAAAGGTCCAACCTGAAAACCACCCTGTTGGAAAAAAATAAATGATGATAGAACCCATTGCAGGAGACTCTAACAAGCAAAATAATTTCTTTATTGAGACGTGTTGGTTAGTATGCAGTCATACAGCGTTTTCAAGAAGTCCATGTGTCTGCAAGAGCCTACAGGAGTCTCTTACAGGTCTGCAGTCTGCGGGTTTTATCACAAGTCTGAAAGCAAGTCTAAAGTGAGTCTAATTTGAGATCAGAGTCATCCTGTTTATTATGTGTTTTAAAAAGGGGCAGTGTTTGTAGGTGGAGACATAGAAAATGGTGATTGGTTTTAGTTGAAGATCTTGTTTGAAGGTCTTGAATAGATCCTGAGGTTTCACCTGCCCTGACCAGCTTGAAAGTATCACCCAAAGACAAAGGCACAGTCGTTGGAACTCTACCTTTAGCATTTGCATCACTTTGGCTCAGCCAAAGGTGATGCAAAAGGTTTCAATGTCACACCCTAGCTAGACTTTTAAATAAAATGAGCCAATTAAAATCCAAAGTATCTAACATTTCAGTTATATATAGTTTATTGTTAATTTGGAACAAATTTATATTCTCATAACCCCCTACACCAAATTTCTTTTTTTTTCGGCTTAGTCCCTTTAATAATCTGGGGTCGCCACAGCGGAATGAACCGCCAACTTATGTTTTACGCAGCGGATATCCTTCCAGCTGCAACCCATCTCTGGGAAACATCCATACACACTCATTCACACTCATACACTACGGACAATTTAGCCTTTACCTGTACCACATGTTTTTGGACTGTGGGGGAAACCGGAGCACCCGGAGAAAACCCACGCGAACGCAGGGAGAACATGCAAACTCCACACAGAAACGTCAACTGACCCAGCTGAGGCTTGAACCAGCGACCTTCTTGCTGTGAGGCGACAGCATTACCTACTGCACCATTGCGTCGCCTATATATATACTGTATATATAATTCATTTGCATCATTATCACGATAACTAGCAAGACGTCAACCAAACAAGAAATAATTATATTAAGTCTAAAAAGATTCACCATATGTGGAATGTGGGTGTAAATTGACAGCTGTTGTCCGAGTGTGTTTGTGTGTGTCTGTCAGAAAAGATTCTTCACAGAATGCTGGCAGATTGGCCACTGTTTACAACAACACAGGAACTGTCTACCTATCATTTCATACTCGGCAAGATTGAAGAAACGAGATGAAAAGCAGGAGGACTGAGGGGTGGAGGACAGTGAGAAAGCCAGAGGATTTGAGGTGAAGTTAGTGACGGCTTTGCCTGTTACCTGTCATCAGCTTGTCTGGGCTGCCAAAGCTGGAAAGGCGTGCATGTGAAGTGTGTGTATGTGTACATGTGTGTGGGTGTGTGTGAGTGACGGGTCCGGTATGAGTGTGTATGTGGCCCATCTTCATCTCCAAGTCTGTTTCATATACAATACTGGATACTGAACAACCAGAAGTTCCCAATTTCTAGTTATTTTTAGTAACTAACAAACTAATTAAACAAACTAGAGGTTATGGTGATATTTTATGGGTGAAAGATTGTCAGGAGTCCTATCAGTTCTTGTATGTATTTATAAAACATTCATTAATACAGTATATTCATATATTTATATATGTTATAAGTACCCTAAAAAACTATCCATGCTGAATAATATTCATTGTCATTTTAAATACTTTATAGTCACTATCCTTCGTGGGTCCTTCTTGCAAAGAATGTTGTTACAGATGTAATCCTGAAAACATGATTTAATATATTTTTTAGTAGGTTAGATATTAATCAACAGTCATTAAAACGTCTTTACCAAAGCCTCTCAACTTACAGTAATTGTTGGTCTTACATTTCCGAAATGTTTGTAGTTTGATTATCGCGTTTATAGTTCTAATTGAATTCAGGTCCAATGTGAAATGTATTGTGGGCAATATTAACTGTTAGAGTACACACAGATCTGCACTTCAAATTTCTACTGGAAATAGAACACCATCCGGGTAACTTTGGACTAGTCATTTCATCATACTATGATTTGGTACATACTGATTATCATTCATTCATTCATTCATTTTCTTTTCGGCTTAGTCCCTTTATTAATCTGGGGTCGCCACAGCGGAATGAACTGCCAACTTATCAGCATATGTTTTATGCAGAGGATGCCATTCCAGCTGCAACCCATCACTGGGAAACATCCATGCACACTTATTCACACATATACACTATGGACAATTTAGCTTACCCAATTCACCTATAGCTCATGTCTTTGGACTTGTGGGGGAAACTGGAGCACTCGGAGGAAACCTACGTGAACACGGGGAGAACATGCAAACTCCACACAGAAGTGCTGATTGACCCGGCTAGGGCTTGAACCAGCGACCTTCTTGCTGTGAGGCGGTTGTGCTACCCATTGTGTCACCATGCTGCCTCCATATTGATTATATTTTCGACTATTATTCAGGATGGATACTATGCAAATTGGAACACAGCATGTGTTTTATGGTGTACTCACACTAGGTAGAGTTGCCTTGAACCATGCTGAAGCACGATTGTCCCCCCTCCCCTTCCCCGACAGCCTGTATTCATACTGCATTTTGCCTTCCAAGCCTGAGCACGCTTACATCGATGATGCGACTGTTCAGTTTAACACAAGAGAAGCGCTCTCGCGTAGCACAGTGGAAATTGCTTAAGTTATTGTCACAATCACTAGCGATCCAGTCTGTGCAGATCGCTGGTAAACACACAGTTCACTAATGGACTACAAATCCGCCATTTATGGACTACATATTCAGTCATGCACCACACACACACAACCAGTTTCAAATCCTGTCTAATTGCAAACTCACAGCTGAAACCACTCATGAACTGATTGCATGGACTATAAAGTCAGCACACAAACACACAGAAGTTGCTGAGCAGGGGTGTAGCAACCATGGGGGGGGATATGTCCCCCTCACTTTTAGAGACAGACCATTTAGAAACAGGTGATTAATAATTATTTGAACGTAAACTTTTGGATCTGATACAGCTGTCCCCCCACTTTTAAAATGTCCGCTACGCCCCTGTTGCTGAGTCTTGTTATCTGTTCTAGTGACACTACAACGCGTTAACCTTTGTCTTGCTTTGCCGTGTTTTTGATCCTCGCCTTGTTTTCTTGTTTTATTCCTGTCTGCTGCCTGCCTTGTGACCATCTGCCTGTTATATTGACTATGACTCTGGATTGCCCATAAACATGTTTGTCCCTGTGTTGACCATTCCCAGCCGGCATTTCAACGGTGATTCAACGTTGAATCAACGTCAGGTCTATGGTTGGATCAACGTTGAATTACCTTTCGATTTTGCAAATTGGATCAACGTTTATATAGTGACGTTGTTTCACCGTCGGATCACCACCGGTGATTCACCGTTGAAATCACGACGTTGTTTCACTCTTACCTTCTTCATGGGTGAATTTTGGTCGTTTTGTAGACGTTGAATTAAGGTTGAATTACCTTTCGATTTTGCAAATTGGATCAACGTTGATACCTTGACGTTGTTTCACCGTCGTACATTTCAACGTAAGTTTAATAGAAATTACATATAACACAAAGTCCATAAATATAGCAAACAAATTTTTACCAATAAAAAAACAATACAAATACACAACTTAGCCTGTGTATCAATTTATTCAATACACCACATTATCATTTATTCTAAATATACAGCAACATTTACAGCATACAATCGTTCATTAAAACCATGCAGGTTACTGTACACGCAGTACACTCAAATACACAAACATTTAAATGGTCACTTTTTAATTAGGTTGCATGAGTTGAAGTTAGTTCATATTTACTAACATGAACAAAGAATAAATACTTACAGCATTTATTAATCATTTAATTAAAGTATGTCCCAATGCTATTAAAATAAAAATGTATGCTTGTTAACATGAATACACTGCGCTGACATGAACTGTATTTCCTTTATATGAAAGATGTTTTAAATGTATTGTTCTTTGTTCATGTTAGTAAATACATTAACTAACACAACATTATTGTAAAGTGTTACCATCTTCAGAAAGACAGATAATAACTAACTAAATAACTAAACTGTCACCAACACAGTCTCCAAAATACAATTCTGTTTACAAAGTTTACAAAATACAAATTTTTAAAGTGGCTGCAGTAAAAAAAATCATAAAACATCACCCACAGCTAAGAATCACAAGTAAAATACATAACATCTGTTTAAGGTTTTATATGTTGAGAGAAACGCTTGAGGTAAAAGCTGGCACCAGGGACAAAAAATTAAATGTAAAACACTAAAAACATTTATATCTGTCTAGCAGTTAAATACATCTTTTATTTTCAAACACCAGGTGAGTATCCTACAAAATCAATAATGAGGTTTGCCACTCCAATTCATTGTGAATGAATGACTTGACTTTCACAATAGTGAAAACTCCTGCTATAATCTATAAATCTGACATTGCACCTTCACTTTGCAGGTCTGCATGCTAAATATTTAGTTGTTTTTGTCTTTTTGCATAAAGTACATCTATTGTGTTTAGCATTACTGCAGCAAAACTGAGCACCTGTGACAGTGGAACATCAAGAAAATGTGTAGAATATATGATTGGATTCTCTCTCACAAACACAACAGTTACACCTTGACATGTTCACATCTATTTGACTTACTATAGCCTATAACTTAAATAATACAACAGTAATTTGTTATTCCATTACTTTTAGTATCATTAAAATTGCATGTTCACATGGGTCCTACAATGATGGCTCACGTTTGTGAATGTAGGACTATTCACCTAGTAGATAAATTTCATTATTACATTGGTCTTTAAAAAAAAGTCACATTAAGTATTCACATAAGTTAATGTTATTAATTACTTGTGTCATCCCGGAGACCTGTTCATCTTCAGAACACAAACTAGAATATTTTAGATTAAATGCTCCTCATCCTCTACAGACAGCAATGGTCCCGAGATGGTCATAGTCCAGATAAGGCACAAAAAACATTGTCAAAACATTCCATGTGACTTCAGTAGTTCAACTGAGAACATGCCAAGCTACAACAACACTTTAGTGAGGCAAAACAAAACAGTAAATACAAAATTGTTTGCGTATCTCTCCCACATTAGATCAGCGTGTGTGTTTACTATGAGCAGTAAGCGCACACCCTAACCTGTTGTGTGTTTACTTCGAGCAGTAAGCGCACACCCTGACCTGTTGTGGCAGAGGCAAACAAGTTATTTTTACAGTACTTTTGATGCACAAATGTGTTTTTGAGTTTTGTATGCTTACAGTTGAACCACTGAAGATAGAAGCAATGTTTTGACAAAGTTTTTAGTTCCTTTTCTGGACTTTGAACATCTTGGGACACTTGCTGTACATGGAGAAAAAGAAAACTATAGCTTCATGGCAAATGAGTCAAATATCACATCGAAATCACCAAAACAGGCACAAACCAATGTTTAGTTTGGAGAGAGAGAGAAGGGAGGAAGAAAAAACATTTGCAAATTCTAAAAATAACTTTTCTCTGTAATTTTAACACAAATGTCACTGTAACAGGTGCTGTTATTTTGCTCCAGTGACACCTTCAGAGAACACCGTAGTCAGACATCCATAGAAAAGCAGAGAGTTTGGTGTGGTGTAGCAGAACTGCAATAGACGTCTGTCCAGGCTGACACTGGTTTAGGCCATCGGTATGTCCTTGATACCCTCAACTGGAGCTTCCAGAAAACCTGCAATAAATGAAATACTAGGTTACAACCAAGTTGGTATCTGCTATTATACAAAGTGAAATTCAAACTCAAATTTATTTTTAATTGAATCCAAATTTGTCCTATAAAATCGTCACATTCAATAATTTTGACTCATCCATCTGAATATTCCTACTTCACTGATCTTGTTTGGGTTTCATTTACATTTAATTTGATAAGATTACTGATGCAAAATTTCTATTTTTAAATTGAACGCACATACAAACCACACACAATTAGGTACTGCTACGAGTAAACCGCAGTATACAAGAGAGACAAACAGACACAAAGGAAAACAAAACACACCCCAGAACATAGTATAACAATCAATAAAGAAACGAGGACAAAGCTGGTTTGTGAACACAGGCAATTATAAACAGAACATTATTTACCGACCAAAGACAAACGAAACTTGACATAAAATGAACTTAGCAAACTTACATACGGGCCTTTTCCATTCAATGCTGTGTAGTGTGCCTCTAGTTAGGAGAACATATCTAAAGTAAAAGGAAACAACAACAGTGAAACAACAGTAGTTCACTTTATAATAATTATTATATTGCATGTTTAATATATTATTGATAACATTGCTCAGTAAAAACTTAAGGTTATTTGATAACTGTTTCTCAAAGTCACAATGTGTAGCCAGCTTTTTTTAGGATAATTCCTATAGTCATACATAAGATTTATCAAGAGGAATTTGCAACCAGCAAACAAAAAGTTGGAGAAGAAAAAATATTAACTATAAGAGACTCGAAGAACTAAGAGAAGTGAAGAATTAGGTGTGATATCATCAGGAAGCCTTTAGTTATCACCGGTGCCAGCATTTTCCAGAATTCAGATTTCAGATTCTCGAAAAAATTACTTGGCTGCAGTAAAGAATCATGAAACATTCACCACATCTAATAATTACAAGTTGTTGTAAACCATTACACGTACTGTAAAAGCTATTTAAAGCTTTTTTAGACATACAGGTTGAGAGAAACTCTAGAAGGAGCAGCCCTTTTGCAAAAGCCTGCATGTAGGACAGAGAAAAGGGATAGTTCAAAATTTAAATTCTGTAATCATGTTACGTGTTGAACAAAAGAAGATATTTTGAAGAAAGCTGGAAATCTATAACCATTGACTTCTACAGTATTTGTTTTTTTTCCAACTATGGATGTCAATGTTTACAGGTTTTTAGCTTTCTTCAGAATAGCCTCTTTTGTGTTCAACAGACTAAACTCATAATGGTTTTAAACCACTTTGGGAGTAAAATGTAAGTAAATTTTCAATTTTGGGTGAACTATCCCTTTCAGTTTGAAAACACCAGAGATCTTATGTAGACCCTTTTCAAAAGACAGATGATGCGTTTCATTTGTCATCTTAATCCTCAAGTTTTTAATATTTAGATTTTTTTTTAAATAGCATGTTTATTTGTTTTTATGACTTCTCAATGACATCACATGTACTGCTGCTACACATATATCACTATTTTTTTAAGAATACAAATTTCACTGTAACGGGTGCTGTTGTTTTGCTCCAGTAATACCTTGAGAGAACACCGTAGTAGTCAGACATCCATACAAATCATTGGCATGGTGTAGAACTGCAGTCTGTCCTGGCTGACAGGTTTAGGCCATCTGCATGCTCTTCATGCCCTCAACTGGACCTTCTAGAAAACCTAGAAAGTTAAAACACATTACACCTCTTATCTGCTACTGTACAAAGTGTAATTCAAGCATATATTTCTGACTAAATACATATTTGTCCCATAGCATAACCTCGCAACATAATATCACAATAATAATATCAATATAACAATATAATATCACACAACATAGCCTAACAATCAATAAACAAACAGATTAGAAAGAGAATATCACCAACCAAAGCACCAAGATTTTTAACAGATAACTTAGTAAACTTACATATGGACAAAGCCTTTTACATTCAATGCTGTGCAAGTTAGAGCATCTCTGGAGTAAGTTACATCTCTACAAGTAAACAACATAGAGGTAAAGTTGGTTTTATATTCGGATATTCAGACATTCTCCTTAATAATATAATTTCAGAAAAGTATTATTTGCAAATTCTAAATAGGGAAATCATATTAGCAGCAAATGACTATCAAAGTACAACACTGTTCAGTCAAATAAACAGTGTTAATGTTGTTTTGAAGTCATACTTGCATGCCAATTCCGATCGAATATTCAAAGTGCCATGGTGAAAAATATATAGACATCTAAATGAACGAATGTGCGAATATAAAACCAACTTTACCTCTATGTAAACAACAACACAACAGTGAAACGACAGCAGTTCACTTTGTAGTAACAATACAGCGTATAAAAAAGATATTGTCTTATAACGTTGCTCAGTAACTTTAAACCGCGTTTGGAGTTTATCGATTTGAATTTGCCAATTAAAACAGGTAAAAACACTAATATAGACTAAAGTTAAACATGTAGCATTAGCTCGAGATTAGCTACTGCGTCACCGGAGCGCAAACAAGACTAAAAACCAAACTGGAAAGTTTTAAATGCTTCAAAATTCGAAACACTACAACTCAAAAGTCACCTTCAAGATTAACTGTGTGTAAAACAAGACTGGGGATCAATAAAACATGTAAAGCATCGAAAAACATGCTTACCTCTGAATTCTGTTGCACTGCAGGTGTCCGTAATTACGATTCAAACTTCCCATGAAGCGCTGCGCGTGGCCGCGTGCGCCGAGTCCTCCGATGATACCATGGTAACCACCAAAAACGTTGTTGAAAATAGGGTGAAGCCACGACGTTAATTCAACATACAGATCACGATTAAAAAATGTCAACGTTGACTTGTTTAATGATTTCTGTAACTTTTTTCAACCATTTATCATTCAACATTGTTTCAACTTTGAAACAACAACTGACGTATTTTCAACCGCATTTCAACGTTGAAGCCTGGTCATATGCAGGAAGTTTTTCAACCGTTGAACATTAAACGTTGTATCAACATTATTTCAACGTTAAAAACACACCTGATCTTATTTCAACCATATTTCAACGTTGAAGGTCGGTCGTGTGCCGGCTGGGTTGCTTGCCTGACCTGCTAATAAACCTGCATTTGGATCCTAACCCCTGTTGTCAGTGTCACATCCCCGGTTACAGTTATATATTTTTAGTCGTTTGGGATGCAGTGACACACAGTCAAATATTTTGCCGAACATATCCACAACTTTTGACGCTCATAAATTATTATAAAAGTGCTCGTGCTGCTCGGATTAGGAGGTTTGCTGATAAAGTCAAAATAAACACTCCCTGAAAAGTGACATTACACCTTACGTTTTGGACTCAGGCATGCTCTGCACTCAAACTACAAGAGTACTGCGCCAAACCCCAACCAAACCACGCTCTGGCACACCTTTTCCAACCAGGCCAGGGCACCTAGATCATGTTAATACGCACTTGGAGAAGTTTTTGTCGCCACTGGCTTGCACAGTTCGGGATCTGTAGAGCTGCGCATCGATGGATTCCCTGCTGAAAAAAACAGCTTAAACCAGCCTAAGCTGGTTGGCTGGTTTTAGCTGGTCGACCAGCCTGGTTTTAGAGGGGTTTTGGCCATTTCCAGGCTGGTTTCCAGCCATTTCCAGCCTGGTCTTAGCTGGTCAGGCTGGAAAATGACCAGCTTAAACCAGCTAAAACCAGCTTGACCAGCCTGGTTTAAGCTGGACATAGCTGGTTTTGACTGGTCAAGCTGGTTTTAGCTGGTCAACTCCCAGCCTGACCAGCTAAGACCAGGGTGGAAATGGCTGGAAACCAGCCTGGAAATGGCCAAAACCCCTCTAACACCAGGCTGGTCGACCAGCTAAAACCAGTTAACCAGCATAGGCTGGTTTAAGCTGGATTTTTCAGCAGGGTTTGCTCCTCAGTGTTTGGACTTTCAGTAGTGATTATTAAACCACACTGAACTGAGCTAAACTGAACTGAACTTAAACACTGAAAACTGAACTGACACTGTTTCAATTTACTATAATCTTCTATGTGAAGCTGCTTTGACACAATCTACATTGTAAAAGCGCTATGCAAATAAAGGTGAAATGAATTGAATTGAACTTTGTTTATGTCTTGTGGTTAAAATATTAAAGCAGCAAGAATTTAAATTTCACTGTAATTCACAGTTAGGTATGAAGATTTGATGAGACCAAGAATGATAGCCAATTACAGTAAAAGTATAGCTTTATAAATAAATAAATAAAAAAATGGTTATATCACAGAAGTGCAAGTTGCCTTTGCCAAGAGCTCCGACACAACCTCATACCATGACAGACCCTGGCTTTTAGATTTGTTGCTGATGCAATCCCAGATGCCTCCGATCTCAGAGAAGTCGGTGCTTCTGGACACTGTTAGCATAGGGCTTAGTGTACAGCCTCCATTTCTCCCATTTATACCTGAAATATTGATTAATCTGACCACAGTACATCTTTCCACTGTGTGATGGTCCATCCCAGGTGCTTCTGGACACAGTTAACATAGGGCTTAGTGTAAACAGCACCTAGATCATGTTAATCAGCACTTTGTTTATGCCTTGTGGTTAAAATATTAAAACAGCAAGACTTTAATTTTCACTTTACTGTAATTCAAAGTTAATTATCAAGACTTGCTGAGACCAAGAACGATAACTATAACAGTTAACAATAACAATAAAGGTATAGTTAATTTCAAATCATTTCAAAATTTAAAAAATGACTGATTCACACGCCAACTTTAACTCCACATACATTTGTACCCAACCTAAAGTTTGCCCAAGAAAGGGTATAAATTATACCACAAATGCTGTCAGCCGGGCTTAGCTTGTAGTGAATTAGACATACGTTTTCAAATGGAAGCCGGCTGTTTTGAATGGAGTTTTGCAGTGTGTTTGAACTTAGGCATGGATGAATGTTGCTGGAGAGCTCGTGCAGACGTTTGCGGCTCTGTTAAAGGATAGAGAGTGGCATAAATCAGAGGAGATGGGTATTGTTATGCTTGGAGTTGTGCTGTGGACTGAGCTCACTCTCAAAGCTGCTGGCAGATTTATACGCGCGCAAACAATTTATTTTGCATTGACAGATTGAGCTGAAATATGAAATCATTCTGGACATGGACTGCACTGTTGGCAGAAGCCGTGTGTGTGTGTGTGTGTGTGTGTGTGTGTGCGTGTGTGTGTGTGTGTGTGTGTGTGTGTGTGTGTGTGTGTGTGTGTGTGTGTGTGTGTGTGTGTGTGTGTGTGTGTGTGTGTGTGTGTGTGTAGTGTTGATTTTGGAGGGAAGGAGTAAGTGGATTGAAGGGGAAAGGATCAAAACAAGGAGAGCAAAAGGTTTAGAGGATGTGGACGAAAGATGGAATAAACAACATAACAGGAAAGAAACCAAAACAGCAGGTGATGATGATATTGAGAACAAACAAAAGAGATTGTTCGTTTCTGATTCACAATAGTTAACAGATTCAGATTCTGGTGGAAAAGAATGGTCTAAAACATAATTGTAAACAAATAAATGAAAAAATGCATCATTTTAGCAGCCATGAACTGATAATGAAATAACCTGTGTGGGAGAAGTTGTCCCATTTGCAGATGGTGATATGACAAGTAATGGTATAAATAAATGAACACTTTAAAGTAAAAACTTTTTTAGAGTTCATGTTTTTGTTTGGTTTTTGTTTTTGTTCTAAGATGGCTGCATTAAAAATAATAACTTTTTTTAACAGTACATTTGTTAATTATATTTGCTACTTTCCAAGTGTCTTTTAAAGAGCCCCTATTATGGGTTTTTGAGAATGACCTTCCATGTAATGTGTAACACAGCTCTAAGTGAAGTGAAATATCCAGCTAAGGCTTAAATCTGAAAGTGGACAGTGTTTAAAAATATTGATTCATTTATAAAAGAGTCGACCGATAGTACTTTAAATGAATCATTTTGATAACGAGTCTTTAGCCGTTTCATCGTGACGTGGATACGAAACTTCGCCCAGTTGTTGCGCTTGCAAAAACCTCAGCATTATAGCCCAGCCTTGTGCTGTTCGAGTGCTTCTGGAATCTACACACTTACAACGGAGAATTCATCGGCCTTTTGTTAAAGGAAGGATCAGAAAAGACTATTGATGTAAGGGACTATGTCAGAACATGGAGCAGTGCATCGTGGATCAGTTTCTTCCTCCATTTCACAAGTGTAAGTAAGTGCGATTAAAATGGTCGCCTCCTTGCTTTTTCTAGCTTGCAAATTATGTATTTAATTGTGTTTTGTTACTTGTAACTGCTTGTACTGTATCAGGTTAACTCTTTATATTCTCATATCGCGTCTAAAGCCACGTTGAAAACTCGACGCGTGCCGGTTTGTTTATGGATTTAAATGCGTTTGTGAGCCTGCGATCCTCTGCAGTTTGTCGTTGCTATGGCCATCGTCAGCTGTTCTTACATACTTGCAGCAGTTTCAAAATAAAACTGCTCACACATACCTGCCAACATCTGTCCCTGAAAATCCGGGAGACCGGAGGGTTAGGTTCGGGGTGAGGTGTCTGAATACCAGTCAGGGCTGGAGCAAGCTGGACTGGCACTCTAGGCGAACGGCATTCACGCCACCCTCAACCCGAAAGTAAAAAAGAATGTGACCGGTTCGCGGTTGAAAGTGAGGACCGAGAGGGAGGGTGTGGGTGTCGCGTTGAAAGTGAGGGGGGTTCGCGGTCGCCGCTCTCACTATGGACGCGCCGGCCCTGATAACACTGGTGAGAACCGGGTACTGTGTACTATGGTGTTAGTAACTAACGTGAAGTTGTTTCTTTAATATACATTCTTTGTATTGTGTGTGTGTGTGTGTGTGTGTGTGTGTGTGTGTGTGTGTGTGTGTGTGTGTGTGTGTGTGTGTGTGTGTGTGTGTGTGTGTGTGTGTGAGAGAGAAGAGCAGGTAGAGTGTGACGGGCTAGGAGATCTCCCCAGTTGGAGTTTTTGCTCAATAAAATAGTTGTCGTCTGTATTTTCAAGTCCATCGTCTGTATTTACATTCACTCACTGGCAGACAAAATCCACGCCTTACACTATTATGAAGCGTACGTGCACTCTGACTACTTCTATATTGTTGTTGATAAGTTGTGTTGGGCATTTCACTCTGTCTCACGCTGAAGGATGTCAGTGTCGACCAATCGCAACAGCCTGTCATCGGTCCAATCAGCACAGATTAGCTTCGCGCTAAGGAGGGGTTTGGGAAGAAATTAATCGCTGAACGATTCATATGGGAGTCGCTGGGATAATTAGGTTAAAATAAATGCATATTATGAGACCATGAAAGTGTTTTTTGACCTTGCATGAATATCAGCCTGTTGTTGGAGACCCTTACAACCAAAATATGACCCTATTTAATGTATAATTGGGGTTCTTTAACTTTTAACCCTTTATGAAGACCCAAACAGTATATTGTAACTTCATTGACATTGATTATATACACTTATTGATTGACATTATTCTGCAACATAGGCACATTCTGAAAACGTAGCCCTATATAGATTTGTGGAGATCACAAATTATGTAGCCAGAAGTACCTATAGCTGCATTTCATCTTTCAAACAAACGCTATGGGGCGGTATTATGTCGTTCCTTATTGCACTTTCCAGCTGACCGCTTACCTCCATATGGACGGCTTTCCCGATCCTACCAGGTTGTCCAGCTAGCTCGCCATGTACGACGGTGGGCTTGAGACGCAGAGAGGAGTTAACCACGATGACGGGGTTTGAGTCCGGTGAGGAACAGTTCCAGAAAGCAGGTTAGACAAAAACTGAATCCAAAAAAATTAAATGAACAAGTAAATAACAGTGTGAAAATGTGGTAAAATCAGTCAAGTGTTTTTGTTTTTTAAAATTGACGGTTGGGTTTAGGGAAGTGGGTGGGTGGGTCAATCTGTGCTTTTGAAAATACTATTGGTTGGGTTTAGGGAAGGAGGAGGGTGGGTCAGTCGATCGGTCGGTCAGTCAGTCAAACAACCGCCTCTGGTGGGTTTACGTGAGAACAGCAGGCGCGAATGGCACTCATGAGAGAAATTTGAGATCTCAAAAAGTGTACACAGCGGCCTCTGGTGGATTCACAAAAGCTAAAATTGCAAAAAAATCGTAGCTCCTGGGACGCATTTGGCGGTCTCCAGAAATGTTTATAGGGGTATGTTTTCAGAATGAGCCTGGGTGGCACTCCAGTGGATTTCAATGTTTTTCAATATTTCAATTAACTTTATTTTTTATGCTTGTTCTGGACCTAGGTTTTTCTAAAATTCAGTTATAAGAACAAGTCACAAATATATTATTTTTAAGACCTAAATAAGAGAAATAAACCATTTTTACAGTTACCTTTATGACAACTTTATAAAACTGGATTAACTGGGATAAAAATACACAAAAATGTGTTTAATTGTTGTAAAAGTTCTTAATTAAATGTCTTTAAATGTGTGCAAAAAAAAGGCATACTGTTCAATGGTAAAGATTATTTTTGAACAGAATGTTTGCATGCTGTCTAATTAAATTAACAGTGTGTAATTATACTACATTCAATGGCAGATATGATTTTAGACACATATATCTAATTTGTTTTGATTGCTTCCTATGACAAGTTAACATTAAAAAAAATATCTAAATTTATATTGTAAAATTAGCAGTTTTCTCACATTGCCTGAATTGGTTTGTGTGCTTTGACTTAGATCTTTTACATTCACAAACAGGGCATCAATGTGGCGCAGTGGGTAGCACGATCGCATCACAGCAAGAAGGTCACTGGTTCAAGCCTCGGCTGGGTCAGATGGCATTTCTGTGTGGAGTTTGCATGTTCTCCCCGTGTTCGTGTGGGTTTCCTCCAGGTGCTCCGGTTTCTCCCACCACTCTACAGACATGCACTATAGGTGAATTGGGTAAACAAAATTGTCTGTAGTGCTTCCCAGTGATGGGTTGCAGCCAGAAGGGCATCCGCTGCATAAAACATATGCTGGATAAGTTGGTGGTTCATTCCACTGTGGCGACCCCAGATTAATAAAGGGACTAAGCTGAAAAGAAAATGAATGAATGAACATTCACAAACAGCTACATGTTACACTCACTATGATTAAAGGTCGGCACAGACGAGCTGCTGCTGAACGGTCTAAGTGAGAATGGTCCAATCAAATAAGGCCAATCCTATAAAAACAAATATGATTCGTTCTAACGACAAAAATGGGAAGGTTCGGGACGCAGAGTGCTGCGCCCCAAGGACAATTTAAAACCGGCCAATTAGAGCTTATTGTCATATCAAGTGCATTGCAAAAATTTGTGTACCTACATAGACACTCATTAGTTCGGCGCTCCGCACACATATGAAAAAATATTGTTCATATATTTTTTTTCAATAAATGTTAGTATGACTACAATAAATGTTAGAATGTTATAATTATATCAATTTATTTAGTTAATATTTGTGATAATAAATATTAACATATTAAAGGGGTCTAACTTGAAGGGGGCGGCGCCCCAACGCCCTCTATTGACCAGCCGCCACTGCCACAGAACCTAAATGTAAGAAACATAGAAGCCAACAAAAGCCTAAAACTGTTAAACACAATCCAGTGTAAAACATTCATCACATTTTGGGGTTTGTTTTGTAAATGATAATGTTGATTTATGCCACCCATGAGGCATGCCGGGTAATGGTGACTCTCATTAAGCTTCATGTGTGCAAACGCTATTGGATCACACGCTCTGGCCTCTCATTACATCTCTTAATGTCTGTTCATATTTCATTTAGCCGCTGTTTACACTAGACGTCTTTCATTTGGATGTAGAATTCAAGCTGTGCGCCTTCACTTCAGCTCCGGCTTCCAGTTTATCCTCTCCTTACTTGTGTTTTATCTCCATCCTCCCACTCTCCTGATCCTTTCTCTTTCGACGCCTGTCTCTTTTACTTAAAGTCATTATAGTTGAGTCAAAATATCTCTTTCTGCCTGTGTCTCCCTCGCTCTCGTTATCTCTGGCCCTCCTACAGACTTCCTCTTCCTTTCCTATTAGTGTCGCTCTGTATCCTAGCAACCGACAGGCTGTTTAATCAACAGACAGATTCAGTGATGATGAAACTCTGAAATAGAACAGTCGAAACGTCTCTCTGTCTCTATACAGATACGAGAACTGTTTTTTTGGCCCTGGTTAAACATTTATGACTGTGCTGCCAGTGCCAGAAGAGCAGAGAAAGGGCAGCGTAATAAGCAAACAAACACAGCGTAAACAGTGCACGCTTTGTGCGATTTTTGTCATATCCAGTTTAGATGAAATCAGCAGCATGAGCCGTTTGATTGTGCTGCAATCACCAAAACTCAGAGTAGCTTGAGATTTCCTGAGATTGTTTTTTTTTTGTGCTTTATTTTTCTGAGCAGCTGAAACTAAAGCTCTACACATATTTTCAGTGAATAAAATATAACCCTTAAGAGAACATGTCATGAAATTCTGAGTTTAAGTGTTTTAAACAGGTCCCTTTTGTACCTACCAAGCTAGTTGTTTTGGTCAGCCTTTTCTACCAGCATGCATGTGGAAAAAGGCACTGTTCAGATTTAATTTCTCTAGTGTTGTATGAAATGTATTATGTTATTACCACCTTTGATCTGTACATTTCCAACCTCAAAACAACTAGAGATTTGCAAAGTTTAACATCCCAGCTAGCAAAATTCATGTGGCTCAAATCCGGCCCACACTAGACACTTACATCGGGCTCACATACCGCATGGAATGATGGCACTTGGGCGGTCCGCTCCTGTTTGCCAGATCTGGGCCACAATTAAGCCATAGCAATATCACATATTAGCCAGAATTCAACCAAATAAACCAGAACTGTCCCTATTCTGGGCCACAATTTGCTTTTATTCTGGCCCAGATCTGGCCTGCACTTCACACTTGCTGGGTGTGGCAAAGTACAATAATCCCAGCATGCATTGAGATACGAATACATTCTGTAGCTTATTGATGCTACAGTTTTCATTATTTGCTTTTGATTCTGCTGTTTATGTTGACTTTGTTGATTTTATCACTTTTAGTGTCCTGTTTGGGATGTTTGTGAGTTTTGTTCATTTTGTTAATTGTCACCGTTGTTGAGGTTCATATGCTGATTATTGATGTCTCTGTGAGCAAAAGTTGAACCATAGAATTGTTTTAGCTTATAAACCTTCATAGTTCTGTGGCATGTGCAAGCATGCTATTACGTTACTTTTAATAATGGATTAAACATTGGTTAATATCATTGAATCATATTATTTCATCACAGGTTGTGCCTCACTTAATTTTATTTTATTTTATTTATTTTTTTTGGTGTTTTTTTTTTTTTTGGGGGGGGGGGGGGGTTTACTTGTTTGCTTTAATGAATAAACTTTTCAAGTAAAGTTCTTAAAAGTTACAGCAGCTCAAAAGAAATTTATATTAAGAGGTTTAAGGCTATGAGCCCAACTAAAGCAAACACTTTTCTCCATGATGGTGACTTTAGTCTACGTGGTCCACATTTGTTTTAGGATAACTGGGCCACATTTGCCATACTTTCTCTTTGCCGCTTTAGGCTCACAGCCACATTAGCCAGAGCTTACTGTGCCAAATATTAGCCAAAAGTGGCCCACATTTGTTTTAGGATAACTGGACCACATTTGCCATATCTTCTCTGGGCCAATATAGGCTCTAATCCACATTAGCCATAGCTTACTGTGCCGAATATTTGCCAAACTGGCCCACATAAGTTTTAAGATAACTGGGCCACACTTTCCATATTTTCTCTGGGCCACATGAGGGTCACAGCTGCAATAGCCAGAGCTTACTGTGCCAAATATTTGCCAAAAGTGGCCCACATATGTCTTAAGATAACTGGGGCACATTTGCACTTATACGTGTAAGTCACTTTAGGTTTTGACACAGATTACCATTAAATGACTATGCCACATTTTTGCCAACTGTGGCCCACATTTGTCCTCCAAAATTTGGGCCAAATTTATCATTTTCCACATGGGCCACATTAGGCTCACATTCAGATTACATTTTGCCATAGGTGCCAAATCTTTGCCTTAATCGGCCCATGTAGGAATTTGAATCTTTGGCCCCACCTTTGCCATTGTACAGGTGGGCCACTTCAGGCTCACATTCATTTTGTCTGGGCCGAAGGAAGACCACCAGTGCCGCATAACTGACTAAAGTGGCCCACATTCGTATGCTATCTGGGATTACAAATGTTTTGTTGTTGGATGTACCAAAGATCATAAGAGTCTCCATTAGGGATGTCCAAAGCCAAGTGTTTTTGTAACTTTGCACCAGACACTTTCTTACAAATACAAAGAGCCCTATCACACACCTGATGCAATGAGTGTTTTGCCCAGTGAAGGTGTCATTTTCACAATTCACATCTTGTGCTACTGTTTAAATAGCAAATGCATGTGTGCCTGTTTGTACCATATGAGCATGGTGAAAAGGAGTTGTGTTAAGGTGCATTATTGGTGTTTTGAAGTAATTGAAATAAACTGCATCATTGACCAACTAACAGCTGCTCTAAAGTCGTTGTCAATGGCACAGTTTTGTTTTTGTTTTTTGTTATTTAAAGTGCATATATGCATTGCTTATTACACACACAGACATTCACAGCAGCACAGAAATATCTTTAAATATGAAAAATTTAAAGATTAAAATGTAAACGAATATAATTGTCTACATAAATATTAAAAAGCTACCTTCTCCCATGCCTTCTTCATCTCTGGGATTTGGTGTAATCTGGCGTCTGAAAATGGATTTGAGTATGCCTTAATTGATCACCTATGATGCAAAATCAACTTTTTTAAGCTGTTTGGACAGTGTAGTTATAATGTCTCTGTCAAATTGGAGCGTTATAAACAGAAGTCTCTTTTTTTAATTCCTGACATAAAAATAGAATCCAAATCTCAGTGATTTTGAGGTCTACCGCAACGTGACATACAAGTGCAGTTTTCCCTGCCTACCGACTTGATTGACATGTTTTATGTTGTATTAACATTTTTGTAGTAATGCATGTAAACATGCCCACAGAACAGGATCTGTTCAAACTAAGTTTTGCAAATGAGTTTTACAAGTTTAAAATGTTTTTAAAACATGTTTGTAATAAAGACAGTAAAATTGCTATGTAATTCATGACCACTGGAATCACCACAGCTGCATGGTGTCAGTACAACAATACACAAGAGCAAGTTAAATGTGTGTGTACTGTGAACTTTGAATTGACATGAGTGTGTGACTCATCGTTTCAGAAAGACTTGATTAACTCCACCACAAATACATTACATAACCTTACTTGGTATTTTTGACTAATGAGTTGTATTTCTGTTTCATCCTTGTCTGTGTCTGTCACTGACTGCTGTTTATCTGACGTAACGCAGTAGTAGCCAACATGCATATGAGAACACTGGGTGAGGAGAACCAGCTTATTTGCAGTTAAAGGCACAGGCTACAAAAACAACGACCCTTTGCCCTGAGCCCAAAATGGGCAAATTCTGCATTGTATAAATAATCTCTTGGGTATTTTGAGCTGAAACTTTGCAAACACATTCTGGAGACACCAAAGACATGTCTTAGATCTTGTAAAAGGGGTAAAATGGGAGCCCTTTAAGTACACCTGTAATTTTAGACTGTGTGTTTAGATTGTTAAACTAGAGCCCTGTATGTTTCTAAAAAACACTGTGCAGTTCCTAGTGTGCTTCAAACTTGTTAGTGGGCTTGACAAACAACATGTAGGAAACTTTTTCCTCTCCATGTACACCAGATATTTTCTTATAAACATTATTTTACAAGGACTCAAAAAACCTAATAAAATAGATAGCACCATTATTAAAAAGTACTTTATTAAAAAATGTATATGCTTGACAACTGTACTGTCCACCCTATACTCACACCTTAATTTTTTCGAACCGATTATAATTTAATAACATGCAAGCTGCTTTAAAACTTGTTTAAATTGTTAATAAAAAAAAAGCTCAATACAAATAAACTCAATTTGAGTTTAATTGAACTGATTGGAATCGACTTTCATAAACCAGAAACTGCCCAATTCTCAGCTGTCATACTGGTGATGTCCAGAAAGAGGTATATGCTTCAAGTGGGTTTGCCCTCCACCATCAAAGAAGAAGATGGTTTTGATTGTGACATGATTGTGTGTAAAGCGCCCATACTGTATGCTCCATCTCATTATTTACTCATTTAAGCTAATTTGATGTACACTTTAGTAACTAACGATTACTCATTCATTTATCATTTACTTTTATCTGCCATAGTAAAGATAATTCTAGACGTTGTTGTCATAATGCATTGAGTTGAGTCTTGCCTAATTACGGCCATTCTGACAGCGGAAGCTTCATGCTTTATTATGAGACGCCCTTCAAGACATATTTCAAACTTTACTCATTTACACACTATCAATGCTTTTACACACTATCACATTTGAGACGTGTCAGGCCCATAGCCAGGGGGGGTTCGGGTGGTTCCAAAGACTCACCCATAACTGACAAAGGTCCAGAATTTGTCCCATACATGAGCTCATTAGTCCTATTTTGAGTGCTTTGCCATTTTGAATTGTGAAAAAAACACATTGAAAAAGACTTCAAGACCAAGCGGAATCAAATTCGTCTTCCCAAATTCTGCCTGAGGAGAGTTGAATGTGCTGGCCAGTTTGTTATTTGCCTAATAAATGATAATAAACTTTTTTTTAAATTTAATATGTTTAACAGATTACTATTTTTTCTAATGATATATCATGTAATTTGTATTTTTTTAAATGAGTATTGTATTTTTTACATATATAATTTATTATTTCTTTATTCTAAATCTTTAGGAGATGTTTTTGGTACATCAGAAAGTGTGGTTATGATGACCATTTGACAAGCTAATCCAGCAAAAAAAGCGCTTAAAAATGCACTTTTTGAACCTCATAAATAACTAGAAATGAGGCGAATAACTGCAAAAAGGACCACTTTTTGAGAAAAACAGAACCATCCCTTTCACCAGACTGGCTACGAGCCTGCGTGTGCCATTACATTCTAACCCTTCCTCTATGTTCTTGCTATTGTTCAACGTTGTGCTATTAATTATTACATTTCTCTCTGCCTAACTGTGTATATGCTCAATTTATTGTAATAACTTTAATGTACTTGAAATATGCACCAAACATACATTCCTAGGAATACATTGGATCAGGACTCTGAAACTCTGCATTTCATGATTCAGATGAGGGGCACAACATTTTGCCATTTGGCAAGCTAAAATCTAATCTGTGGGGTGTTTTGAGCTAAAACTTTACTGTCACATTTTAGATTTATTTTACAGTGTAAACATTGCACACCTTGGACATTTTGTGTAATTGTCATGTCCGCAGTGTCTTAAAAAGTATAAAAAGTTAATAAATCAATGTAGAGAAATTTAAAACCCTTTAAAAGTATTAAAAAGCCTTGCTTTTTGCAAAAATGCTATTTTAAAATGCTATTTAGCAAGGTATTACATTGCAGTAAACAAGGCAACACCAATTTTTCTGCAGTTCTATTGGTGCCAACCTGCTGAATAAGCTAGATTTAATAGATTTGTATTCAGTATATAAATGATGTTTTAGTTTTGGATTACTACATTAATATTTAGTAAATATATTAAAAGTTAAAATCTCTATAAGGTCTTAAAATGTATGGAAAGAGTCTTAAAAAAGGTCTTAAAATGTTTGGAATTTCACTCTCTGATTCCTGTATATACTCTGGTCTTGTATTGGTGAAATCAACAATATGATCTGCTTGATTGTGCTGCGATCACACACAGAGACTAGCCTGTGTTTTTTGTGAGGTGTTCTCTCTGGGCAGTGATTTCTGCAGTACCTGAAAATAAAGCTCGGCACATATTTTCCGAGAATGAGATTTAACCTTAACTGCCTGCTGCATGTTCTCTGCTTCACCTCCATGGACAATCTCTCTCTTTTTCCCTCTCTCTCTCTCTCTCTCTCTCTCTCTTTCTCTCTCTCTCACACACACAGTGAAGGAAAGCTCAAGAGTAAATGGTTATCATTTAATTGAGGCTGTTTCTCTTTATTTTCCTTCCTCTCTCTACCTCTCTATCGCTCTTTCTGTCCTCTGTGAGCTTGACTGCAACAAATCAGGCTAGACTAGCGTAACAACATCAGTTCTGGCCTGACACGCACATATCCACTATGGGGTAAAATGCTGAAAACGCACACATAATACACACACGCACACATATAATACACACAAATATAATTTTTTGCATCATGCATGTATTTTAATGCATTTTGTAATAACTTAAAATCTTAATTTTAGTTTGTTTGCTGTTTTTGTTATACAAATCTTATTTTGTAGCCAGCAAGATTCAGTTAGAAATTCAGTTGATTGGTCATGATTTGAAAAGGCATACACCTGTCTATATAAGGTCCCAGGGTTGACAGTGCATGTCAAAGCACAAACCAAGCATTAAGGATTGCCTCGACGCACAAGGCTGGGGAAGGCCATATCACCCTGCAGCCCAAGACCGGTTACTCACTGAAGCTACGCAGGGCTGAGCTTGGTCAGTACCTGGATGGGAGACCACATGGGAAAAGGTTGCTGTTGGAAGTGGTGTTAGAGAGGCCAGCAGGGGGCGCTCAACCTACGGTCTGTGTGAGTCCTAATGCCCCAGTAAAAGTGAATGGGACACTACACTGTCAGTGGGCACCGTCTTTCGGATGAGACGTTAAACCGAGGTCCTGACTTTCTGACTTTAAAAATCCCATGGCATTTCTCGTAAAGAGTAGGGGTGTAACTCCGGTGTCCTGGCCAAAGTCCCTCAATTGGCAATTACCCATCATGGTCTCCTAATCATCCCCATCCACCAAATTGGCTCTATCACTGTCTCTTCACTCCACCAATAGCTGGTGTGTGGTGAGCGCACTGGCGCTGTTGTCCTGTGGCTGCCGTCGCATCATCCAAGTGGATGCTGCACACTGGTGGTGGTGTGAAGAGACCCCCCTCATGATTGTGAAGCACTTTGGGTGTATGGCCATACACATTAAATGCGCTATATAAATACACATTACATTACATTACATTACATTACATTACATTACAGAAACATTTCTGCTGCTCTGAAAGTTCCAATCAGCACAGTGGCCTCTGTCATCCGTAAAATGTTTGGAACCACCAGGACTCTTCCTAGAGCTGGCCGGCCATCTAAGCTGAGTGATCGGGGGAGAAGGGCCTTAGTCAGGGAGGTGATCAATAACCCGATGGTCACTCTGTCTGAGCGCCAGCGTTCTTCTGTGGAGAGAGAAGAACCTTACAGAAGGACAACCATCTGTGCAGTAATCCACCAATCGGGCCTGTATGGTAGAGTGGCCAGATGGAACCACTCCTCGCCTGGAATTTGACAAAAGGCATCTGAAGGACTCTCAGACCATAAGAAACAAAATTCTCTGGTCTGATGAGACTAAAATTGAACTCTTTGGAGTGAATTCCAGGCATTACAATTGGAGAAAACCAGGCACCACTCATCCCCAGGCTAATACCATCCCTACAGTGAAGCATGATGGTGGCAGCATCATGCTGTGGGGATGTTTTTCAGCTGCAGGAACTGGAAGACTAGCCAGGATAGAGGGAAAGATGAATGGAGCAATGTACAGAGACATCCTGAATGAAAATCTGCTTCAGAGTGCTCTTGACTTCAGACTGGGGTGACACCATCAAAATATCAATGGAGTGGCTTAACAACAACTCAGTGAATGTCCTTGAGTGGCCCAGCCAGAGTCCAGACCTAAATCCTATTGAACATCTCTGGAGAGATCTAAAAAAAAAAAACTGTACACTGTCGCTTCCCATCCAACCTGATAGAGCTTGAGAGGTACTGCAAAGAGAAATGGGCAAACATTCTCAAAGACAGGTGTGCCAAGCTTGTGGAATCATAATCAAAAAGACTTGAGGCTGTAATTGTTGCCAAAGGTGCATCAACAAAGTATTGAGCAAAGGCTGTGAATATGTCTGTACATGTGATTTTCAGGTTTTGTATTTTTAATAAATTTGCAACAATTTCAAAAAATCTTTTTTCACATTGTCATTATGGGGTATTGTGTGTAGAATTTTGAGGAAATAAATTAATTTAATTCATTTTGGAATAAGGCTGTGTAACATAAAAAAATGTGGAAAAGGTGAAGCGCTATGAATACTTACATTAACAAATATATCTCTTTCCATTTAAATTTAAAAAGCATCCTCAGTTCAGTCTTAAATCTCTGGCCACTTCCACTGTCATCCTGCATTTGAGTTCATTGAGTTGTTTATTCATTCATTTTTGCTAAGGTAGATTCTTCAACTGAGAAGGTCATTAAAGGTGTGAGCATCATAGTTTGAGCTGTGTCAACACTAACACAAACACATACACAAGCACACACACATTTCTCTGAATCTCAGACAATGTAGATCTTATTTATGTACCTTTCACCCCTTAACTCAGGAGAACACACACAAAAAACAAAAATGCAATTGCACAGACACACAGGCCTCTTCTATAATTTATTGTGGCATTTGTTTATTATTCAGAGTTTGGTCTTGACTGTGAAATGTTTTAGCCCTTATCTCGAAAGGTCCCTGAATCGTTTGAGGAATGTCTACACTGTGTATCTGCGCCTGACAGTGTGTGTGTGCGTGCGTGTGTTCATCTACAGCTCTCTGTTTTTCATAGTTAAAGTGTGCTGCTGCTCTCTGGAGGTTGCTGTGAGCAGTTCTGACTGAAGTCTTCATTCTGAATCTGCTTTATTCTCTACTGTTACACTAGAGGCCGCTGTAGAGCATCATTAAAGCTTCTGTCTATTTTTTGCTTTGTTTATCGGCTTTTTGTTTTGCAAGACAAGAAAGTGTGTCAGTTCATGTCAGTGTAAGAAATCATTAGTGCGGCCTTTTCACAGTGCAGCAAGACAGGATTTTATTTCACATTTATTAGTATTCTTTCTTTTCTTTTGAACGATTCAGTCTTCTGTCCTACTTCACATTGAAACCCCGAGGAGAAAGACGGCGCTTCTTATTGTCCCAATAGAGACGCTTCTGCTTATTGTCAGTGCGTCTCCTGCTGTGGCTCATTGTGCGACATTCTCAACAAATCACAGCGTTGTCATCCTTCACTTCCTAAGCATGCATGAACGCACAAAAACATGGCAAACATATTTTATGTCAGGAGCCCTGCTGAAAAATACGTCTGAAACTAGGCAGAGCTGGTTTGCTGGTGGTCTGTTGTCTGGTTTTAGGGATTTAAAATGAACTCTAGTGCAATTGCTCTTTTAGTGTGGGTCCAAAAGTATGGAGCCAGATCAGTCTCAAAAATAATACATTTACAAAATAAGATTGGTAAATACACAAATCCAATTCGTTAATTCAAAACATGAATTGGATTTGTATATTTACGAGTTCTGTTCTGAACTTACGGATTGGATTTGTATATTTCACATTGGAAATTCAAAACACAATCCAGAAAAACACAAATCCAATTCATAAATTCAAAAGACAACTCGTAAATATACAAATCCAATTCGTAAAATCAAAACACAGTTCATAAATATGCAAATCCAATTCATAAATTCAAAACTCAAATCATAAATATGCAAATGCGATTCGTAATTTGAAAACATAGTTCATAAATATGCAAATCTGATTTGAAAATTCAAAAGACAATTTGTAATTTCAAAAGACAATTCATAAATACACAAATTTGTAAATTCAAAACACAATTCATAAATATGTAAATCCAATTCGTAATTTCAAAACTCATTTCATAAATATGCAAATCCAATTCGTATATTCAAAACAGTTCATAAATATGCAAATCCAATTCGTAAATTCAAAACTGATAAATATGCAAATGTGATTCGTAATTTGAAAACAGTTCATAAATATATCAATTCGATTCGTAAATTCAAACCACATTTGATATATATGCAAATCCAGTTTGTAATTTAAAACACAATTTATATATATGCAAATTCAATTTGTAATTCAAAATAATTCATAAATAAGCAAATCTAACTAATACATTTAAAACACTATTCATAAAACTGTATACAAATTAAATTTGTAAATTTAAAACACTATTCGTAAATATACAAATCCAATTTGTTAATTTAAAACAGTTCATAAATATGCTAATCTAAATCGTAAATTCAAAACACATTTCATAAATATGCAAATCCAATTCATAAATTCAAAACAGATAAATATGCAATTCCAATTTGTAAATTCAAAACAGATAAATATGCAAATCGATTTGTAAAATTAAAACAGATAAATATGCAAATTAAATTCATAATTTGAAAAGAGTTCATAAATATGCAAATCCAATTCGTAAATTCAAAACAGATAAATATGCAATTCCGATTTGTAAATTCAAAACAGATAAATATGCAAATCGATTCGTAAAATTAAAACAAATAAATATGCAAATCAAATTCGTAATTTGAAAACACAGTTCATAAATATGCAAATCCAATTCTTAAATTCAAAACCCAATTTGTAATTTCAAAAGACAATTTGTAGATACACAAATCCAATTTGTAAATTCAAAACGCAATTCATTTATAAGCAAATCCAATTTGTAATTCAAAACACAACTCATAAATATGCAAATCCAGTTTGTAAATACACAAATCCAATTCGTAAATGCATAAATCCAATTCATAAATACGCAGCACACAATTTGTAAATTTAAAACACAATTTATAAATGTTCACATTCAATTAATCTGGTGGAATATTCATGATTTTACTTGTGAATTGACAAATTGTGTTTTGAATTTGCAAATTGGATTGTGTAAATGTGAATTGTGCTGTGAATGTATAAGTTTTATTTTTACAAATGTATTATTTTTGTGACTGATCTGGCTCCATAGAAAAGTGCTTTGGCGATGACATTTTAACCCATGGGGTCAACAAACATGGCTGCCTATTTTAGAACATTACTCCATAAAATGAGCTTAAAATACTTAGTCATTTTTTACAGTACTGATAAAACAAACACAGATTTGAATACTGTAAAGTGCAAAAAAATTCCATTGGATTGCGACTCTTGGGGTTTTTACATTAGATTAAGCCATTGCATTCAGCATTTGTATGTTTATAACCACTTGTGAAAATAGTGCGGGGTCGTGGGTCACAGGCATTGTTATTTTGGGGGTCGTGGGCTGAAAAGTCTGGGAACCCCTGATATAAGGTAAATACATGGGTTAAGATTAGGTTCAAGGGAAGGTTTTACATATAGAACCCAGTTATTTCCAAGTTTATGTAATGACTATGATAACTACATTGTGTGCAAAAAATCAAGTGCCATCTTTACACTTACAATGACCTTGTTATATATATATTGCATGTACTTGAAAACAATAATGTGTGCATAACTACATGCAATAGTATTAAACCTGGCACTAATCAACCCCATATAACTCTATAGTTAGTACGTATGTGTTACTTAATACTTAGTGCTCAAATGTACAACTGCACTGTAATAAATAAATGCCATTAATGTTTGTCAGTTCCTTTGGCGGTTCAGTTTGCACTTTACAATTTTATTCTTTTATATTGTATGGTTTTTGAATCATTAATTCCGATTGGCTGGTAAACATTCTAAAGTGTGCAGTTGTTTTTAGGGAGCCACAGCTAAAGTAGTTCCAGGCAGGTTTTTACCGCATTGCAGTTCCATATTACTACTTTTTTTAACAAAACTACAACTGTCAAAAAAAATCTAATCAAAGCAAAATATGCTTAGTCTTACACACAGGAGCTGTTTGAGGACAAAAACCTGCCAAATGTCTTCACAGACAATACTGACAACATACAACATCTGAACAGTGTCTTAACCATAGTACTAGCAGAAAAAAATTGTATTGAATTATGAATGGTAATAATAGCATAACCAATTCATTATTTCTATACTCTTGTTTTTTTAAGTTTGCTACTGCATTTTTCTGCAATAATATGATGTCTTTTGTTGCCATTATTTATGTTACCTTCTCTTCTCTCTAAACAACAATCCGATGTTATTGCATTTGCTTCCTTGGTTGCGAAAAGACACATTTTGCTTCATTGGAAGTGTCAAACTCCTCTCCCTCTTAATAGTTGGTTAATAAATCTTATGTAAGTTCTTTCTCTAGAAAAAGTGAAGTAAAATTCTATATAACTTGGACCCCCATTCTAACTGTTTTTGACTCTTTGACCTCATTAGTTTCTGACTAAGATGTCAGGGGTAAACTTGTCTTTATGTTGTAATGTGCCATCTGATCGTGTGAGTATTCTTCCTGTTATTTTCTTTCCCCCTTTTTTATAAAGTTAGTTTTTGGTTATTTCTATTACATTTATGGAACATATACTTTATTTGCAGTTTCATTGTTTATTTTGTGTACATTTAAAAGAATCTGTATAGGTTTCTTGTTTGATTCTCATTCCTCCTGAGAGGTTTGTGGGTGGGTGTGGGTACGTAATTTTGGATAGTTCTATAGTTTGAACTTTGGGCTTTCTCAACCCAGGCTGATTCTGGAAACATACCCCTGTATACATTTCTGGAGTGTGCCAAATACGTCCCAGGAGGTATGTTTTTTGCAGTTTTTGTTTTCGCAAATCCACCAGAGGCCACTGTGTATGCTTTTTCAGATCTTAAATTTCTCTAGTGAGTGCCATTCACGCCTGCTGTTCTCACGTAAATTCACCAGAGGCAGCTGTCGACTGACTGACTGACCCACCCTCCTCCTTCCCTAAACCCAACCAATAGTGTTTTCAAAAGCACTGACTGACCCGCCCACCCACTTCCCTAAACCCAACTGCAGTGTTTTTAAAAGCAATCCAGAAAAAGAAAAACCCTCACCTGATTTTTACTACGCTTTCAGATTTGACCACATTCTCACTCTGTTATTTACTTGCTTATTTTATTTTTTTGGATTTTTTTGTTTTTGTCTTACCCGTTTTCTGGAACCGTTCTTCACCGGACTCAAACCCCGTTGTCACGGTCAACTCCGTTCCATGTCACAAGTCCACCGACGTATGCAGCGAGGCAGTGGACAAACTGTTAACAGTGGACAAGCCATCCACATGGAGGTAAGCAGTCAGCTGGTAAGTGCGAAAAGAAATGGCATCATACCACCCTGTAGGATTTATTTTAAAAATGAAATGCAGCCATACGTACCTCTGGCTACATAATTCAAGATCTCCAGAAATTTATATACAGTAGGACCACATTTTCAGAATGTTCCTATGTTCGTTTTTCCAATATTTACCTGTCTTTGCATTACTGTTTATATTAAAAAAAACATTCATCCCTGTTAAATTATAATAATAATAATAATATGATTACATTTTAGTTACAGTTCCTGCCACAAAATGTGTTTGCTGTGTATTTGTGAGTGTAATTGCTTATGCTTTAAATTGTCTATTTATTATATCCGTGACACAGTGGTGCTTAAAAATAAAAGTGATTTAATTGACGATTTCACTTTCAGTGGATCGTCTGAAAGGATATGGAATGCATCCCAACTCTGCAATCTGCTCAGACATCTTGTTCTGAAATCTGTGCTATGAACACAAAGTGAAGGTTGATTGAGTGGATCAGATGAGCTGTGTTGTGGCTGTTAGCCGGCTAGTTCCAGCCAGGTGGTCTCCTGATGGATGACACCCCCTACAGAGCGCCAGTCTACAGCTGGGCCTAAAAATAATGCTGAAAATCAGATCTGGACTACATGGCAAAAATAATCTGAGAGAGGTGAAGAGTTCAGTGTGCTCCTTCACACACTTCTGAAGGCGTCTTCCTTCAGATGTCTTCAGTTATTAATAGTGGATGCCGTTAACCAGCATTCTTGACCAGTTTCACCCAGCTCCATTTGTAGCAATGCACATGGTGTAAAATATTCATTCATTCATTCCTTCATTCATTTTTCTTCATCTTAGTCTCTATTTCAGTGGAATGAACTGGCAACTATTATATGTTTTACACAGCGGATGCCCTTCCAGCCGCAATACAGTATTGGCAAACATCCATACACACCCATATACATTCATTCACACACATACACTAAGGACAATTTAGCTTACCCAATTCGATCATGGGGAGAACATGCATACTCCACACAGAAATGCCAACTAGCCCAGCCAGAACTTGAACTAGTGACCTTCTTGCTGTGAGGCAACAGTGCTAACCACTGAGCCACCATGCCATATGTGTTAAAATATTTTTTTTGCAAATGAAACAAAGATCAATGGAGTTTTTCTTCTTTAAAATGACATTCATATTTCAGCATGTATCTTGCTGTTCATGTTTCTTTGTGTTTATGAAATTTAGTAGCAATTTTGGAGTGAAAATTGTCTCCGCAACATTTTTTTCCAGTGTATAAAGATACATTATGAATTAACGCAGCGTTTAAAGAGCAATTTTTACAGGATTAACCCTTTAACTATCCCACCAAGAAAAAAAAAATGTTGGATTGCATTTCTTAACTCCTGGTCTCGATGCTTTTTTTTTAACACATCCAAGAATTTTAACCTCTACCAAATGGTTCTATGTTGATTTATGGTAAAAGTACTGGAAAGAATAGTTATACTATGAAAATGCAGTGTAAGTGTAAGACCAATTTATTTAAAAACATAATCAAAATAAAACATTTTTGAATACTAAATCATTTATATGTTTTGAAGTATGCCACAAAATATTTCAGATTTTTATCTAACGTTTTTTTTTTTTTTTTTTTACAATAAACCCAAAATCAAGTGTAGTAGTGTGACAGGATTATGTTTGTTTGATTATTTTGTAAACCAACAATGCTTTGTGTGTAAAACAATATTTTTTAAGCAACCATTCTTTAAATGACTTTAAGAGTCATTATTTAAAACTGTCAAAATATGGTCAACCATTTGGTAGAGCAGGCAGTTTAAGAGGGAAAAAAAGTTGAAGAATTACAATTATTTTATATATTTTCTCTCTTTACTGATTCTACCCTGCTTTCTGACACATTTTGAACCAAAATATCCAGTGGATTACTTTGATGAAATCTCTGTAAGGATAAACTACATAATTATACCATTTAAAAAGTCACAAAAACATATGTTTTATTACTTTAACTCATTTTAAGTTAAAATTATTCAATTATTTTTTATAATTCAATTTTGCAAATTGTAATTGCTTTTTTACAGTTTGGCACATTTTTCGACCAAGCCACAACCTCCCGCTATCCCTCGGGAAGCCAATACGGAAGTAACAGAAACTGCAATTCATCGACTCGCCTTGGGGGGCTGGCTCCAGGAAGTCCAAGTGCTTTCTTTCTGCATTGGTAAATTGGCCATTTTTACAGCTGATAAAAACATGTTTACAGCCTGGTACAAACGATGGCTTTGGTGCATATAGCTATGATTACCCTTCATGACAACTGTGAGGGGGGTGAATTTTTTTATAACTCATCCGTTTCGTTTTTATTAAGTTATATTAAGTCTGCATAATTAAGGGCGTGGCCACTTGAGTGACAGCTAGCCCTCGCTGGTCACTGTCTCGTCACCTCAGCTGATTATGGCTAATTACCCGCTAAGCTCGGCATATACATCGTATTTTTGTTTTGGTTAATGTTTCTTTACACAGTCATTTGCCTTTTGGAATTATTTCCTGCAATTATCAGATGATATAGCATGCTGTGTGCACTTAATTGTGCTTACAAACCGTTCAAGTTGCCTCCATTTCCCAGGTGAGTGAAATTATATACTTGTATACCATCTCTATAAATGTATTTGTTTTATTTAAGATAATTAATCATTTAAATGTTCTTTAGACCAGTATTGCACTCCAGAATCTGACAGATTGATTAGCTGTAGGCTATAAAACAGTCAGTGTTAGTGCTGGATTTTATAAACAGCCTTGCATTTACTAACTCAGACTATATTTGAAGTGTTTGATAGTATGTCGCGTTTTCCTCCTGTCGAAAAACGTCATAAGAACCATGTTTAGTGGCTCAATGTATTACAACAGTGTTTTTAAAAGTCTAAAAACTTTATTGATATAGTGTACAACCAAGCATGTGTGGTCAGAACACAAACGAGTCACAGGTAATAAAGTATTAAACGTTCTCCCAAAGTAAAAAGTCTGTCTAAGCCAGGTCTAAGCAAAATGCTGAGAATCCAGCATGCGTCTGTAGCTTCGCTCACTCTCCACCTCTTTGCCCTTATTTGGTATCCCGCGTTTGGTGCGATGGTGCTTACAAAATGGCGATGGTTGGCCAAGCCTACTTGTAGCTTTTCTTTCTTTTTTTTTTTTTACTTTTGCAGTGTTCAGAAACCTATGAGTGACGTCACGGATACTACGTCCAAATCTTTTGCAGTCTATGTTTTCGACACAGTCTTAACCGTCTCTAAACTATGAGTGAAAGTCTCAAAACCGTTTGCTGGAACTACAGTATGTAGTTATTGCTATATATATATATATATATATATATATATATATATATATATATATATATATATATATATATATATACAGTTGAAGTCAGAATTATTATTAAATAATTATAAAAAAATATAAATTATTAGCCCCTTTAAGCAATTTTTTTTCGATAGTCTACAGAACAAACCATCGTTATACAATAACTTGCCTAATTACTGTTAACCTAATTAACCTAGTTAAGCCTTAAAATGTCACTTTAAGTTGTAACACTGTTACACTTTAAGTGTCTTGAAAAATATCTAGTAAAATATTATTTACTGTCATCATGGCAGAGATAAAATAAATCAGTTGTTAGAAATGAGTTATTAAAACTATTATGTTTAGAAATGTGTTGAAAAAATCTTCTCTCCGTTAAACAGAAATTAGGGGAAAAAATAAACCAGGGGCTAATAATTCTGACTTCAACTGTGTATATAAATATATGGTGATGCGGTGGCGCAGTAGGTAGTGCTGTTGCCTCACAGCAAGAAGGTTGCTGGTTCGAGCCTCGGTTGGGTCAGTTGGGGTTTCTGTGTGGAGTTTGCATGTTCTTCCCGTGTTCGTTTCCTCCGGGTGCTCCGGAAGTCCAAAGACATGCGGTAAAGGGTGAATTGGGTAGGCTAAATTGTCTGTAGTGTATGAGTGTGAATGAGTGGGTTGCAGCTGGAAGGGCATCCGCTGCATAAAACATGTGCTGGATAAGTTGGCGGCTCATTCCGCTGTGGCAACCCTGGATTAATAAAGGGACCAAGCTGAAAAGAAAATGAATGAAAATGAATATATATATATATATATATATATATATATATATATATATATATACAACAACCATGTTCTCAATGAACCCAAAAAACTCATTAATATCAAAGCTGAATATTTTTGGAAGTAGTTTTTAGTTTGTTTTTAGTTTTAGCTATTTTAGGAGGATATCTGTGTGTGCAGGTGACTATTACTGTGCATAATTATTAGGCAACTTAACAAAAAACTAATATATACCCATTTCAATTATTTATTTTCACCAGTGAAACCAATATAACATCTAAACATTCACAAATATACATTTCTGACATTCAAAAACAAAACAAAAACAAATCAGTAACCAATATAGCCACCTTTCTTTGCAAGGACACTCAAAAGCCTGCCATCCATGGATTCTGTCAGTGTTTTGATATGTTCACCATCAACATTGCGTGCAGCAGCAACCACAACCTCCCAGACACTGTTCAGAGAGGTGTACTGTTTTCCCTCCTTGTAAATCCTACATTTGATGATGGACCACGGGTTCTCTATGGGGTTCAGATAAGGTGAACAAGGAGGCCATGTCAATTGTTTTTCTTCTTTTAGACCCTTTCTTGCCAGCCACACTGTGGAGTACTTGGACGCATGTGATGGAGCATTGTCCTGCATGAAAATCATGTTTTTTTTGAAGGATGCAGACCGCTTCCTGTACCACTGCTTGAAGGTGTCTTCCAGAAACTGGCAGTAGGACTGGGAGTTGAGCTTGACTCCATCCTCAACCCGAAAAGGCCCCACAAGCTCAACTTTGATGATACTAGCCCAAACCAGTACCCCACCACCACTTTGCTGGCGTCTGAGTCGGACTGGAGCTCTCTGCCCTTTACCGATCCAGCCACGGGCCCATCAAGACTCACTCTCATTTCATCAGTCCATAAAATCTTAGAAAAATCAGTCTTGAGATATTTCTTGGCCCAGTCTTGACATTTCAGCTTGTGTGTCTTGTTCAGTGGTGGTCGTTTTTCAGCCTTTCTTACCTTGGCCATGTCTCTGAGTATTGCACACCTTGTGCTTTTGGGCACTCCAGTGATGTTGCAGCTCTGAAATATGGCAAAACTGGTGGCAAGTGGCATCTTGGCAGCTGCACGCTTGACTTTTCTCAGTTCATGGGCAGTTATTTTGCGCCTTGGTTTTTGGTTTGGTTTTTCCACACGCTTGCGACCCTGTTGACTATTTTGAATGAAACGCTCGATTGTTCGATGATCACGCTTCAGAGGCTTGGCAATTTTAAGACTGCTGCATCCCTCTGCAAGAAATCTCACTATTTTTGACTTTTCGGAGCCTGTCAAGTCCTTCTTTTGACCCATTTTGCCAAAGGAGAGGAAGTTGTCTAATAATTATGCACACCTGATATAGGGTGTTGATGTCATTAGACCACACCCCTTCTCATTACAGAGATGCACATCACCTAAAATGCTTAATTGGTAGTAGGCTTTCGAGCCTATACAGCTTGGAGTAAGACAACATGCATAAAGAGAATGATGTGGTCAAAATACTCATTTGCCTAATAATTCTGCACTTATACAGTATACTGTATATATTTATATATATATATATATATATATATATATATATATATATATATATATATATATATATATATATGCAATTAGATGTCATTTACCAATTTAGTAAACATTACTAACAATGTCAATATCAGATATTTATGTCTAAACATGTGCGTATACAAATGTTTGATAATTGAATAAATTCTTCTCTCCGTTGAACAAAAAATAGGGAAAAAAATAAACCAGGGGCTAATAATTCTGACTTCAGAATTATTACTGCAAAAACTGCAAAAGTGTGAGCTGTGATGGCTTACATGATGAAAAATGATTGAGAGGTTAAAGAGTTTGACAGTTTATATAAAAATCGACTCATCAGTTTTAATCAACAAGCCATAAGAATCTATTTTTTGTCCAAACTACAGTCAGTTGTACTTACTGTTTGCAGACATGTGCCAAAACATTTGAAATGGGCTTTTAATCAATAAGAAATCACAATCTGTTGTGAAAAATAAGCTAATTGTTCAGAGATCTAAACTTATTGTTTTGAAAAATAAAAATTTCAATCCAGAATTGAGCCAAAGCAATTGAGAAAAACTGTCTGTTTACTGTAACTGATGCAAGTTGAAGTGACTTGTACAGTTAATTAGATTTAACATTTAACAAATTACAGTTCCTCAGCTGGGTCAGTTGGCGTTTCTGTGTGGAGTTTGCATGTTCTCCCGGTGTTAGCGTGGGTTTCCTCCGGGTGCTCCGGTTTCCCTCACAAGTCCAAAGACATGTGGTACAGGTGAATTGGGTAAGCTAAATTGTCCGTAGTGTATGTGTGTGAATGGGTGTGTATGGATGTTTCCCGGTGGTGGGTTACAGCTGGAAGGGCAATTGCTGCGTGGGACATGTGCTGGATGGGTTGGCGGTTCATTCCGCAGTGGCGACCCCAGACTAGTAAAGGAACTAAGCCGAAAAGAAAATAAATGAATGAATAAATTACATTTTTTTTTACACTTTTATAAACATTTTTAATAGTTTAAACTAATATGTTGTCTGGGTTGGTGTTGTATATTATGGTACAAAAACCTTGTAATAAACTGCGAGTACATTTTTTGTTATTTTACACACTTATTTTTCTATATATTATTTCTTCTTATTATATTATATTATTTCAAACTACCAACATGTCAATAAAAGTCACTTTGTTAAACTGCAGAGTTATATTTTCAACATCAAAAGTCAACAGATCAATGTCCCATAATGCAATCCACAACAAAATAAATAAATGGAAAACACTTCACACATCACAATATACAGAAAATTTTAGTTATCTGATATTTTTTGCAGTGTAGTTATATGAACTATAGATAGACAGACAGACCTTAGCATAAATACAGAGGTACTGTATGAATTAGTGCTGGGCCGTTAACGGCGTTAACGTGCTGCGTTAACGCGAGACTCTTATCGCGCGATAAAAAAAATATCGCCGTTAATCTATTCTCAAAGTTGGGTTGGGAGATGGGTCTATTCTACGCAAGCTATGATGACTTTCACCTTGATATATTACCGCGGATGTATACCTGACCGGTGAGCCGTCTGCTCTATTGAATCAAATCAGCAGGATGCATGACTCTAACTGCAGTTTCACTTTTCATTTATTCCTTCGTGACAAACTGGGGTAATATAGACGCAAATACGGAGTAAGGACAGGTGAGAGAGTTATGGAGTTTAATAACGCATGCCAAATGGTAAGAAAAAAAACTTCCGCATTTCGCGATGTGTGTGTGTGTGTGTTTGTGTATGTGTGTGTGCCGTCCTTTCTGACAGCCGCGTGTGGATCTTGTCGGAAAATATGGCGAAAGGTCCTAAAGACCGCGGTGTTTACTTCAATAATGCCACTAAAATCTGCATACTCCACATCTTAATTCCATTTCTGTTTAGTTCAGTGCTGACTTTAGTCTGATTAAGCTCATCAGAATTCGCTGTTTGGAGCTTATGTAGGCCTACAGTTCAACATTCATGTTTAACTGAATAAACAGTTAGTAAACACAAGTAAGTAAACACATCTTATTGAACATCATTTATTTTCATCACCAATTATCATAGTAGAACAGTTTCTCAAGCAGTTTGTGATGCATTTTGGAGATGAGACACTGGTCTAATGCGACACCCGGCTTGAGAAACCTGTTCTCAAAGACATTATTTGGGTAACACACATATTCTGAATACCTTCGGCAGAATTCAAATGAGCCATTTTAATCTAGATTAATCTAGATTAATTTTGAAATTAATCTAGATTAATCTAGATTAAAAAAATTAATCTATGCCCACCTATAGTATGAATACTCCATTATAAGTGGAGAGTAAAAAATAAGAAAAACAAAAATATTCATTGTAGTGTGGGGTTGTAATGCAATATGGTGAAATAACAAATTATGTACAATTTCAGGCATTTAAATACCTAAACAGGCGTTTAATTCTCACAAACAGAGCATTTTGTGTTTTGGAGGCCTGTGTTATTTCCTTCTAATTAGTTTGCAATTCATCATCAGCCGCTGCCACGGGATCAAAGGCAGTTTCTTCCATTTCCCTGAAGGCAAGGAGCTTTTCCTGCCAGCCGAAGCCGCTGTCTGAAACTCAAGTCTAATATCTCAACAATCGGTCATAATACATTGCGCTGTAATGTTCCAGCCAAGGGTCCATTACTGTGTCTGTAAAGGTGTGTGTCAGATTTAGTGTTTCAGGCATGTTCGGAGAGTTGACCTCCCCTGCCTAGATGATTGTTCTGTCTCTGCTGTGGGACGCTGGGAGTGAGCGAGTGAGTAAACACACATTGCACACATGCTGTTCTCATAATGCTACACAACCATGAATAGAGCGTGATGTTCCCAAACACTGGACGTGATCATAGTGGAAATGTTACAAATTATAATAAAATGCTTTTTCACTGATTATATTTAATATTAAATTCTGAACCAATTCACTTCAATAGGTAATTCACCCAAAAATTGCAAATTCTGTTATTATTTACTCATCCTCATGTTGTAGTAATTCTAACATAGGCTTATTCTGAAAACATACCCCTATATACATTTCTGGAGATAGCAAATTATGTAGCCAGAGGAACGTATGGCTGCATTTTGTCTTTAAAACAAATGATACGGGGCGGTATGATGCCGTTCCTTTTCACACTTACCCGCTTACTTCCATATGGACGGCTTTTCAGCTGTTACCAGTTTGCCCAGTGGCTAACCACGTCAGCAGACTTGAGCTGCAGAGTAGAGTTGACCCCGATGATGGGGTTTGAGTCTGATGAGACAAAAAAAGACAAAAAATGAAAAATAAACAAGTGAATAACAGGGTGAGAATGTGGTCAAATCTGAAAATGTGGTAAAAATCTGGCTGCTGTAAGGGTTTTTTTATCAGGATTGCTCTTGAAAACACCAATTGGGTTTAGGTATGTGGGTGTTCACTGGTCAACCGGTACTTTGAAAACACTATCGGTTGGGTTTAGGGAAGGAGAAGGGTGGGCCAGTCAATCAGTCAGTCAGTCGACATTGGGCTCTGGTGGATTTACACGAGAACATCAGGGTTGGGCCGATAGACGATGCCATCGTCCATCGCCGAAGGTCGATAGACATCGCGATGCTGACACGGCATCGCCGATCCTCCACCCCGCCCCCGTCTCAAACCCGCTCGTGAAAAATAATACAGTTTTAAAATGACATTTTAGAACGAAAATGATCCACATCCACACTGGCGTTTCACCTAGCATTTCTGAACAGCCGACCACACACACACACACACACACACACACACACAGACAGACACAGCCACACACACACACACACACACACACACTGTCATGCGCTCGTCTGAGCTCCAGAGAACAGTGTACACTAGACAGTTTATCAAAGATGTACAGCTGGATCGCGTCTCACAATAGTTGTTAAACGTAATATTTAATTCATCTTGTCTCTATCTAACGTCTCTTCAGTCTTTTGTGTCACAGCGTCAGTACACTGCTTCAATATTTCGCTTTCACGCTTGTACGTAGTCATTTTAGCGTAAACCTCAGATACTGTTAGTTGTGCACCTTATTTACCAACCAAATTTGTGGACGTCATTATAATAACACAGATCACTCTGCCTACTCATGCCAGAGTCCCGCGAAAAAAGTGATTGACAGGTGGTAATCAGGGTCGAAGCAAGCTTAACTGGCGCTCTAGGCAAACGACGAGAATGCCGCCCTCAAACCGAAAGTTATGCTGCCTTCAATCCGAAAAAGCCAGCAGAGAGTGGGGAGGGGGGCGGCGGAGCTGGGTGTTGAGATGATGCGGGTATTGTCGCGGACAAAAGAGAAGACAGAGGGGCGCTAAGATGATGCAGGGTTTGTTGCGGACGAAAGCAAAGGGGGGTGGGGGGTGGGACGCGCAGTGGATGCCGCCCTGACTGCTCTGCCACCCTAGGCAGCCGCCTAGGTTGCCTCTATGGACGCGCCGGCCCTGGTGGTAATTTGTGTGTAACTTATCTTTATTTATTTATGATTTGGTTATGGGTAAAACAAAGACCTTGCGGGTCAGGTACTGTAGTTGAAACGGTAGGCTACAAATAATTAATTAATTCACCTCCGCCTATGAAGACGATTCCATCGTCCATCGCGATGTTTCACATTAGACATCATACGATGCTAAATTGGTCAACATCACCCAACCCTATCGTGAATGGTAATAGCGAGAGAAACTTGAGATCTCAAAAAGCGCACACAGCAGCCTCTGGTGGATTCACAAAAACAAAAACTGCCAAAAATGTAGCTCCTGGGACGTATTTGGCGTTCTCCAGAAATGTATATAGGGGTACGTAATCAGAATGAGCCTAAGTTTATTAATTCCTTTTTTCATTTTTAGGACACAAATTAAGATATAAAGATATTAAGATGAAATCCAAGAACTCTCTCATCCTACATAGACAGCAATAATCCAGAAAAGAAACCGAAAATTATGTCAGAAAATCCCATCTGACTTCAGTGGTTCAACTGTAGTCATATGAAGCTCCAAGAAGACTTTTGTGTGCCAAAAAAGTAAAAACTCTGTTTATTTTTTATGGTTGTTCTTATTTTTTTTGGCACCAGCTCAGTCGCTTGTCTGTTGACGCTTGTGTGTTGCGCTGCTGACTCTAATGGCAATATGTTGTATTGCTCGTAGTAAATGCACACACTGACAACCTGAGAGGGAGAGAAAATATAGGCAAACAGAGTCATTATATAGGCCTACAGTTATTTTTGGTGGTTCATCAATATTTTTTTATCTGATTTGTTTACACTTTATTGAATGATATTTTTAGTGGTGAACCTTCTTGTCAAATGTTTTACAGGTTGTTCAAGACACTGTTAATGTTTAGATCTGTATTAAGAGAAAAATTTAATAGAAAAAAAATGTAAATAGAAAAAAAAAAACGTTATATTCCACAAATATACCACAGTTTCCATCGAAAGCCATTAAAAGCACTAGATCAGGAGTGCCCAAACTTTTTCGTATGAAGGGACAAAAACCAAATATCATTGAGAGCCGTGGGCCGAAAGTTATAGTTGTCGTTGGTATTTTCTTAATGTGTTTTATAATGTTTAAAAATAAATCGAAAATGTTACTTTGAATCGTAATGCAGTATAATTATATGCAGTATAACTAATGCAGTATAAATGATTTATAACTTATTACAATAAAAACAATTTATAATACAGTGAAGTTCAATGTTGAATACACTAATCAAGCAGAATCTGCCTTTGCCTTCATTTATGCACTGACGTCTCTGCATCGTCCTCTATCCGTCTGGTGACAGTACGTACATGTCAACAACAACAGACTTATTTACAACATTTCATTGAAACATTTAATTTCAGTTCGTTTTTTTTTTTTTTGTAGATTACTAATAAAACAAACAAACGAGGTTGAATTAAATGAGAAATTACAGTCTCTAAAACATCCTTATTCTCCCTCTCTTCTCAGATGGGATGATGGGCCAATTCAAGAGTTACCATGGGCTACGTCACGGCTGGGCTCTCTCAGGAAGGCAAAGGATCGCAGGAGTTCTCAACTACGTAGATTTATTGATTAACACTCACATGGAAGACCATAGGAAACACAGGAGACTCAGGAACAACATGGGATGTAGACAGACATCACATAGAGAATACACACACGGGACTATATATATACATGACTTGATGAAACTGATAACACACAGGGGATGAACACAGGTGAAAAGGATGAACATAATGAAACGGCGGGAAACAGAACAAAGGAGCACATGGGGAAGGTCAACGAAAACACTGGGGCCTGAAAGGCTAACTTTGGCCCGCGGGCCCTAGTTTGGGCATCTGTGGGCTAGATTATGCATCTATCAGCAAGTTTTTAATCATCTTAAAATGCAGTAAATAATATAATCTAATAACAGCAAAATTACAATAATAACCAGAAGGAGGTATTTTAAATAATTAAATATATACATATACAATGACAATGAAATATAATTTTACCCACATTTCCTGAATTTAGTTTGCTTTCTATGTATAAAAATTCACTTTTGTAAATGTAAATTGATGTGGATACCAAAATGGGTGTTTGTTTATATATACAGTTGAAGTCAGAATTATTAGCCCCTAATTTTTGGCCCCTTGTTTATTTTTTTCCCCAATTTCTGCTTAACGGAGAGAACATTTCTAATAACTTTTATATTAAACTTTTAATATTTAACTAGATATTTTTCAAGACACTTCTATACAGCTTAAAGTGACATTTAAAGGCTTAACTAGGGTAATTAGGTTAACCAGGCAGGATAGGGTAATTAGCCAAGTTATTGTATAACGATGGTTTGTTCTGTAGACTATTGAAAAAGAAATAGCTTGAAGGCGCTAATAATTTTGACCCTAAAATGGTTTTTAAAAAATTCAAAACTGCTTTCATTCTAGCCGAAATAAAACAAATAAAACTTCTCCAGAAGAAAAAATATTATCAGAAATACTGTAAAAATTTCCTTGCTCTGTTAATCATCATTTGGGAAATATTTGAAAAAGAAAAAAAAATCAAAGGGGGGCTAATAATTCTGACTTTAACTGTACATTTAGATTTAGTTTTATTTATAAATGGTATCAGTATGAACTAGAATAATATTTCCCACATACTTTCTCCTTACTCACAGTGAAATGTAAATATGTCATTATTTTAATCTTCTCTATGCTTAAATCCCAGAATCAGCAATAGCGGATTAAGACAAACCTGACCATCAGAAAATAAATGTTTTCTGAGCTCTGTCAGCTTTCTGTTGTGTGTTTTCCAATTTGAAGCTTTGAACTACATTATTTAACAATGCAATGCTGTTCATTCATGTGTATAATAACACCACCCTAATATAGGAGGATTATCACAGAAACACACACATCTCCCAGCTTCTTTACCCGTCCAAGCAAAGTCCATCCCAAAAAAAGATAAATAATTACAGAGAAAAATCTGTATGCAATAATTAATTTACAGTGCTTAATCTGGCCTGCTTGTTGGCTTTTGTTTATATCAGTGGAGCGGCAATTAGATTACCAGCATGTATTTATGAGCATTTGTTTTCATGTGACGTGGATTGGGTCAGAACATTATCAGGGATGACATTTAATGATGTAATAATCCATCTGCCGTAATGTAAGGCAGCATATGCTTGAACAGTTCAGAGAGGCAGAGGAATGTGGAGCTCTGACAGCACAGTTTGTTAATTGTTCATCATTACTGCAGGACAAACATGGATGCTGGCAGAACCTGTATGGAAATTCTGTTTACACTTGTGTGCGAAACACACAAACACACAATGAGGAATTGTTCCGAGTCTCCCTACTAATGAGCACATCAAGTGCTGAAATTAGATAACACATTCACACGCCGCCCGTAAAAAAAAAAAAAAAACAGCAATAACATGACATTATTTACTCAGTGGATGTCCTATGAATGTTCAAGCATGTTCATGAAATCATGCCAATCATAAAAAAAGTATTATGTTTTGTTGTTGATCTTGTTGCTTTTGTTGTTGCTTTATATCTCACACCAGGGGCTTGTACAGTACCATGAAGCCAGATTAGCTTGCTAGCCAGTTAAGTTTCAAATAATTTGCTCTAATTTTGGGTTTTAGGCACCATGAAGTCGCCATGATGCCAAAAACATGCCACACCTCTTCTTTCGTCTTTTTCTGTTCAACAGCAATTTACATTCTTAAAGCTTGTCACTCTTATTGGTAGTTGTGCATAATTTTAATAATCCTTAATCTTTGATATTTATTATGCTTGTTGCTAATTATAAATTAAATAAACTTTAATGTTAACCTTGTGATTGCAGGACGTGAGATGAGAATAAATTAAATAACAATAGAAATAAACGTCACTTCATAATACTGTTTTATTGACAACTTACAAAATATATTATATAAATACAGTTGAAGTCAGAATTATTAGCGCCCCTGAATTATTTGCCCTCTTGTATATTTTTTCCCCAATTTATGTTTAATGGAGAGCAGATTTTATCAACACATTTCTAAACATAATAGTTTTAATAACACATTTCTAATACCTGATTTATTTTATCTTAGCCATGATGACAGTAGATAATATTTTACTAGATATTTTTCAAGACACTTCTGTACAGCTTAAAGTGACATTTAAAGGCTTAGCTAGGTTTATTAGGTTAACTGGGCACGTTAGGGTAATTAGGCAAGTTAATTTTAGTTTGTTCTGTAAACTATCGGAAAAAAATATAGCTTAAAGGGGCTAATAATTTTGACCTTAAAAAATTAAAAGCTGCTTTTATTCTTGCCGAAATAAACAAATAAGACTTTCTCAAGAAGAAAAAATATTATCAGACATACTGTGAACATTTCCTTGCTCTGTTAAACATCATTTGGGAAATATTTTAAAATATGTAAAAAAGTAAAAGGGAGCTAATAATTCTGACTTCAACCGTATATATATATCAGAATTATTAGCCCCCCTTTGAATTTTTTTCTTTTTTAAATATTTCCCAAATTATGTTTTACAAAGCAAAGACATTTTCACAGTATGTCTGATAATATTTTTTTCTTCTGAGGAACGTCTTATTTGTTTTATTTCGGCTAGAATAAAAACGTTTTTAAAATTAAAAAAAAAACATTTTAAGGTCAAAATTATTAGCCCCTTTAAGCTAAATTGATATCGATAGCTATCAATAGTCTACAGAACAAACCATTGTTATACAATAACTTGCCTAATTACCCTAACCTGCCTAATTAAACTAGTTAAGCCTTGAAATGTCACTTTAAGCTGTATAGAAGTGTCTTGAAAAATATCTAGTAAAATATTATTTACTGTCATCATGGCTAAGATAAAATAAATCAGTTATTAGAAATGAGTTATTAAAACTATTATGTTTAGAAATGTGCTGAAAAAATCTTCTCTCCGTTAAACAGAAATTGGAGGAAAAAATAAACAGCGAGGCTAATAATTCAGGGGGGCTAATAATTCTAATAATACAGTGGGGGAAATATATATTCAATACTTATACAGTAAGAGAGATTAATTTAATTTAGCCTTTTTTGGAGATGGCAGCTTAAAGCTGACTTTTGTGGGGAATGAAGTCAGGTGTGATTTATTTCACAGACTTCATCAAAAAATCTTGTGGTTTGGTGGGTTTTGTCTATCCAAACTAATCTTTATTTTGTATTTTCTATTGGATTCAAGTCAGGTGATTGGCTGGGCCATTCTACAGCTTCATTTTCTTTTTCTGTAAGCATTTGAGAGTTTTCTTGGCTGTCTTGCTGAAATGTCCACCCTGGTTTCATCTTCATCATCTTGCTAATGTAGATGTTGGACTGAAGCAGCTAATATTAATTTACACTAACAAAGGGCAAAGGGTTGCTGAATAACTGAGAGATTTCAGCTGCTGTCTGGGCTTTCACTGCCTTTCTACACCTCTCTTCCTTAATGTGTTCGATCCTTTTTTCCCCGTGTCATTTCATTTTATTACACGTAACTTGAGTTGTAAACTAATCAGATTTGTTTTCTTTTCATATATGGATTTCTTTGGTTCATCTGGTGAAAATTTCAAGTCAACAGCACCTTCAGAAATATGTTTTCTGAGAAAAAAGGTGACATGTTCAATACTTATTTCCTTCACTGTATATGGTCGGTTGATCAACTTCACCCCCCTGGTGACCACATGTCCATGTCCTTGAGATTAGACAGTGATGAATGAACTCTGTTAACTGTCACTGAGTTACTATGGTTACTACTTATGTTTGAGGTAAGCACATTTATTTTAAACTGAAACTACAGTACCTGTGCATTACAGTTTTTCTCAGTCGCTTTGGTGCATTTCTCATAACACTATTTACATTTGCACAACAGTTAATGCATTTCTAAAAACAATTAGTCATTTGTGCACATCATAGCAGTTTCTCATTCCTTTCAACAAATTGCAATGGATTTGGACATGCATCAATTGCTTTCATACAACTCTCTGTTTTTTATAACATTATCATTTGCTTATGTCATTTCAGTCAAAATTAGCTAAAATTGTTAATGCTGAATAGTCATTCCATATAAAACTAATAGTCCTCATTTCATTACTTGAGTCATTACATACAAAAATGTTGAACTAGTTCTGTCAAAATCTGTCCAGCAAATTTTATAAAAGTATTTTTTTTTTCTGAAAATGTCTTCTAAATTGAACAACTTCATGAATGATTTACAGACCTATGTATGTTGTAGGTTCAGTTCCAGTATGTACTGCAATATAGTTTACAGTTGTGCACAAAGGGAGTTTATGTTTGTTGTAAATAAGGGTGTATTTATTCTTTTGCACAATGCTGTGAATAAATTAGAATTGTAAAGAGCAAATGCAGTAAACATGTGAAACATACATATTCAGTGTTTTGTACTCAGATACCTCACTAAATGCAGTGATGTCTAACTTCGCCGTAGTTTTCAAATGGCTGTGCAAATAGTATATAGTGCTGTCTTGAGCATTTTCAGGAAGTGTCACCAAAGTCTGACTTTTTTTGCATTGGAAAAATGTACAGAGTAAACTGTCATAATGAAAACATAACAAAGCCATTTGACTATCTTGTTCATAAACAATGGTGTCAGGACTTTTCATCTTGATGACACTGACACTTTCATTGACATGAATACTTGCTTTTTAGGAATGAGCTATCCATTTTGAGCAAGTGACACGCTTTTGCAGGTTATCCACTAGATTTTGCAGTTTGTACTAATTGTTTTGAGAAATGCATTAACTGTTGTGCAAATGTAAATAGTGTTGTGAGAAATGCACCAAATGACTGAGAAAAACTGTAAACAATTTCATTGTACATTTTCAAGCCATTCATAATCAGGATTTCAACAGAACATGGAATAAAACCTATCTATCTATGCATTTGTACATATTTTGTTATTTTAATTGAACTATATAAGTCGATTTAGTCGCACCACAATTCTAATAAAAAAATAAAAAGTGACTTATATTGTGTAAAATAGGACAGCTGTTTCCAACTGTACAGTGACAGTTTCTCTGGCATCTCTCCAACACCCAGAATCCTTCTGTCTTTTTCTCCACCAGCTTTTATTCTCTCCAAAGGTTTTTCAAAAACAAATGCAGTCGACCTCAACCAGAAATCCGCTGAATACTGACAGACAGGCAGACATTGAATTTATTCAGCAAATATACAAACTACCAAAACAACAGCAATCTATTTTAGAGTCACACATTCAGTCAGTTTAGTCTATCAATATACAGACTGTAAAAATATTTGTAAATTAGCAGTTTTCCATATTTTGTATTTTTTTTTTACCATTTATTTATGCTTTTGAATTGTATTATAAGACCTTGATCTTTATTCCAACAACATTTAATCTTGAAAAGTTTGAAAAAGTGTCTTTTATTAACATTTTTAATATAGTTTAAAGTGATATATTGTCTGGGTTGTTGTTGTATATTACGGTACAAAATCCTTGTAATAAACTGCAGTACATTTTAAAGACTTATTTCTCTATATATTATTTCTTATACACTGTATTATTTCAAATTACTCAAAATATCAATAAACGTCACTTTGTCACAAGTCACTGTAGAGTTGAATTTTCAAGAGAGCAGAGATGAAGGTCCCATAATGCAATTCACAACCGTAAATAAACGGAAAACACTTGTAAATCACAAAATAGAGAAACTGTTAATTAGGAGATGTTTTCTTACAGTGTATATCATGAAACGAGCATAATGGAATGAAGGCCTTGCAGAAACATGCAAACATTTTCCTTTATTAGGTGCTGTGGTCAGAAATAGGCTGTTGCTTGATGTTAATTTGACTGACGTGAAGCAAAAGAAACAAGTTTAAGACCTTTTTCATATTCTTTGCATCATCAATTGCATTAGATTGAATGCATTAAAATGAGTCAAAAGCACGTTGGCTTGTTGTAAATGCAGAATGTGCTGTATAGGGTGGGTCTTAAAAACGCATAAGAAAGCAAAATAATGATATTGTCATACTTGACTCCTTCATTGTTTTAGGTGTGTCAGGCTGTGACCTGCAACTGACCTTGTCATGTGGTTGTTGAAATGGTGCTGAATCATTAGATATGTAACATAGTAAAAACAATATTGACAAAAAGCCTTTGTTTCTTATAATATCTATGTGGAGCATAAGCACTGTGTGTTTTAGAGATCACATAAACATGAAATACTATAAAAATTGTGGGTTCTGCTTTATATTAAGTGGCCTAAACTACTAGGTACTTACATCAAAACATAAGTACAATGTACTTATTGTGTTCATATTGTATTACACAACATTTATGGAGCTCTTAAGGAAGGATAAGGGTAAGGTTAAGGACAGATTTGTGGGTAGGTTTAAGGGTGAGTTAAAGTTTAGGTGATGGTCAAATAATAATGTTTATGCAAATATGATTATAAATGTAATTACAGAAATTAATTACACGTGTAATTACATGCAGATCATTTTAAAAATACAAGTACAAAGTACAATTTAAAATTATATACGTACATAATAAGTATATTTGTACCAAATTACTTTAAATGCAACTACATAGCAAGTAAGGGCATGCAATTAATATGAAATGTGACCGAATTTAGCAAGTATTCTTAGTGCTATTATTTAAATCATGGTTAGTTATTGATTTTATTTTACCCCAATACATCACATTATGTCCAAATATGCTCTTTTACAATATTTTACAGGAGAGGCTAGTATAAAGGTAAGATTAAACAATCTAGTAACTTTTGATAGTTATTTTAACTATTACATTCAAAGAAAGTAATACATTTATTTAGGAAGAATGTTTTGAATTTATCAAAAGTAATAGTACATTTAAAATGTAACAAAACATTTCTGTTTTCAAACTCAACAATCAGCTATTTATAATGTTAAAAAAGATTTCTTCTTTCAAACATTGTATTTGTCAACGATTAAAATGCAAAAACTAAAATGCATCACAGTTTCCTCAAAAAATATAAAGATATGTTTTCAACACTGATAATAATAAAAACTGTTTCCTGACTATCAAATTAGCATATTAGAATAATTTCTGATAGATTATAGCACTGAATACTGATATTGCTGCTTGAAGTTATTTCAAGTTATTATATTTCATTAATGTGCCTGTTTTTTATCAAGTACAAGTAAATGAGCAAAAGAGTCTCTTTAAAAAAGCGAAGGTCACATTACTGATAATAACACATGAAAAAGTCTAAATAATTAAGTAGATTATCACACAAAGAAATAAATGACAGCTGTTTGACCCTTAGCAATAGTTCCGAATAAACTGAAGACTAATAAGACTGGTGTACAAATTTTATTCACTAAGTGACTAATAAGGATGTCCGGACGGACGGACGGACGGACGGACGGACGGACAGACAGACAGACAGACAGACAGACAGACAGACAGACAGACAGACTGACTGATTGAGATGATAGATAGATAGATAGATAGATAGATAGATAGATAGATAGATAGATAGATAGATAGATAGATAGATAGATAGATAGATAGATAGATAGATAGATAGATAGATAGATAGATAGATAGATAGATAGATAGATAGATAGATAGATAGATAGATAGAAGAATGGATGGATGGATGGATGGACGGACGGACAGATAGGTAGACTGATTGATTGAGATATACAGACAGACAGACAGACAGACAGACTGACTGAGATGGATGGATGGATGGATGGATGGATGGATGGATGGATGGATGGATGGATGGATGGATGGATGGATGGATGGATGGATGGATGGATGGATGGATAGATAGATAGATAGATAGATAGATAGATAGATAGATAGATAGATAGATAGATAGATAGATAGATAGATAGATAGATAGATAGATAGATAGATAGATAGAATGGATGGATGGATGGATGGACGGACAGATAGGTAGATAGACTGATTGATTGAGATATACAGACAGACAGACAGACAGACAGACAGACTGACTGACTGACTGAGATAGATAGATAGATAGATAGATAGATAGATAGATAGATAGATAGATAGATAGATAGATAGATAGATAGATAGATAGATAGATAGATAGATAGATAGATAGATAGATAGATAGATAGATAGATAGATACCCTGATGTAACTGGGTTGTGAGTGACTGAATGGGGTGTGAGTTGTGTGAAATGTGTCAGTGCTCTAGTCAGCGCTGTCAGATCAGTTGCTCAGACAGCTTCATATCTCTGTGCTGTGGTCTCTCCTCTCTGATTTGACCATGAAGAGCCGGTAACACGACACTGTGAGAGGAGCACACTGAGCTGACAGTCAGTCTGAGGAGGAATGACAAGCTGTGGAGCCCTGGACACATTCAGGTGAGTTCAAGAGCAAAAGTGCTGGATACTCACATGATCAGTAGCATACATAGTTCTGCTTGTCTGGTTGGTTAGTCTGTAAAAATTAAAACATCTACACTTTAAAAGCTTTAAATATATGTTCTGGAAATGTACCATTCAAAAAAATATTAATTTGTTTTGTGACAAGTAACATATTAAAACATCATGTTTTGAACTAAAACACTGAAAATGGATGTTCTTGCTAAACAGATTTCAATTATTCTTTGTTTTACTAACAGCTTCAAAAATAATTTTAATAAATACCTGCAGAAAAAAAAATGTTCAGAATAGACTTTACTTGGTTTGATCCCTTTGGTATAAAACAATATTGCATTTGTGATGAAATATTATAAACTTGATTGTATTTTGGTTTAGAAACTTTCTTATGATTTGATTCGTATAAAGCAATGTTTCTCCAGTTTATTGAAAATGGAAAAATGTTTTTATTATGAGCTCGCTTATAATGTAGGAGGTTCAAACACTGGTCCCTTCATAAATCAAAGATAAATAAGGATATATAAGATATAAATATACCTAGGGAGTGTGAAATGTCATCATAAATGTCACTGGCACACGTTAATCTGGCATTCTTGCCCCTTTGAGACCCACCAAATCATTCGTAAACAGCTTTGCTGTTGTATTTATTTTTAATATTATATGTTAATTGATTAAAAATAGCCTATATACCATTCCCTGTATTAGTTACCTAGAGGGAAAGGTTATTGTCGTAAACAAGCACAGTGCAAAAAGCATATCTGAATAGTTAATCCTGATTTGTTTAATTGATCGGAGCGCAGGGGACACACGTGCGCGCTCTTGTGTGCAACTTTGAATCAGAGGGAGGAGATGCTGAACACTTAAACACACACATGTTGATCATTAAAAGAGTGTGTTTATAATAGATAATCTCACCCACAGCGCGATTCGGTGCTTCAGATGTCTTGTTTGAGGTTATATTTTCCCTCTGGGAGGATGCATGTTCTGGGATGAGAAAGGCGTTTTCGCGCGTCTCGGTTCCGAACAGAAGTTGCGGCTTTTTACGGTAAGTTCGTCGTCGGTTAGTTGTTTTGGTTTGTAAAGTCATGTGGTGTTTCTGTTCTATGAGCTCACTAGGCTAGTTAAGTATAGTCTACCTGCCGGTCAACATCCGGGTCTAAAAAATATTGCTTCATTTAAAATATACAGTCAGTGCAAATCGTGACATATAGAGTTTCATTCATTTATCATATTCGTCCGCTAAAATGATATATTTTATTGCATTTATGGCATCATTTGATGTTGTAGGCTGTGGTAAACTGTAGGCTATCTTAAACCAGGCTATGTTGATTTGCTGGTCTTGGTTGGTGTCCTTGCCTTGTCTGGTGATTAGTTTGGGGTATTTTTATTTCATTTTATTATTAGTAGGGATGTAAAACCTTAATTATTAATAAATCAATTAGGCTAACAGTATGTTCTTCAAAAATGAAACTGAAATGTGGGTAAATTGTTTGATTATTATGATGTGGATATAACATGATTAGCCTATCTGTTTTTTAAAAGATGCCACGGTTTTTGTCGCTTTTAATATGTTATAATATGTTTCACAAATTATTTTCTCTCCTTTTTAAGTTTTCTCAGCATTCCCTGTAATCTTGGTAATGATGTGTATAATGCATTCATTTTTTGCTATATAGTGTATATTAAACCATTTTTGTTTAGTTAATAATAGATCCAGTTTGTTTATGACTCTTTCTGGAAATTTTCCAAGCATGTGCTCTATGGATTCTTTGAAAGGAAGCTGAGGCCTCTCTAATTACTGAATTTCCACTTGGAAGGAGCACACTGATTAACCGCATGATAAGACACTTTAAACCATGAGGATAGAGTTAAACTACTATAATAGTCTTTTATTATCAGTCATAGGATGTGTGGAAATTGTACTGTATATTCTTATTCACTTAAATAGATCACGTTTTATCGACATTATAACAATTAAAGGTATCCAAACCTCCACGAATCTGAAAACAAACTCAAAAAAGAGTAGAATTTAGAGTTCTGAATATTTTAAAAGGCTGAAAAACTTATGTATTGCTATGTAGCATTTACATTTCCTTTAATTTATTGGTCATACTTTACTTTGACGGTCTGTTTGTTGAATTTAAGTTACATTGCATCTACATGACAGCTAATTCTCATTAGATTATAAGTAGACTGTTAGGTTGAGGTTGGGGTTAGGTTTAGGGTTAGTGTAAGTTGGCATGTACTTGCAAAGTTACTTATAGTCAGTTAAATGTCTGTTGAAGGAGCGTATCAACAGATGTTACAGTTTTTCTCAGTGGCTTTGGTGCATTTCTCACAACACTATTTACATTTGCACAACAGTTATTGCATTTCTCAAAACAATTAGTCATTTGTGCACATCATAGTAGCAGTTTCTCATTCCTTTCAACAAATTGCAATGCTTTTGGCCGTGCATCAATTGCTTTTGTATAACTCTGCTGTTTTGAAACATTCATCATTTGCTTATGTCATGTCAATCAAAATTAACTAAACTTGTGAATGCTGATTAGTCATTCCATATAAAACTAATAGTCCTCATTTCATTACTTATGTTGAACTAGTTGTCAAAATCTGTCAAGCAAATTTTATAAAAAAAATGTTGAACCTTTTTTTTTTTTCCTGAAAAACTCTTCTAAACTGAACAATTTCATGAATGATTTACAGACCTGTGTATGTTGTAGTTTCAGTTCCGATATGTACTGCAATATTGTTTACAGTTGTGCACAGCTCTACCAAAAGAAAGTTTTATGTTTGTTGTAAATAAGGGTGTATTTATTCTTTAGCACAATGCTGTGAATAAATTAGAATTGTAAAGAGCAAATGCAGTAAACATGTGAAACATACATATTCAGTGTTTTGTACTCAGATGCCTCACTAAATGCAGTGATGTCTAACTTTACTGTAGCTTTCAAATGGCTGTGCAAATAATATATAGTGCTGTCTTGAGCATTTTTAGGAAGTGTCACCAAAATCTGACTTTTTTGCATTGGAAAAAATGTACAGAGTAAACTGTCATAATGAAAACATAACAAAGCCATTTGACTATCTTGTTCATAAACAATGGTGTCAGGACTTTCATTGACATCAATACTTGCTTTTGAGGAATGAGCTATCCCTTTTCATAAAGTGACATGCTTTTGCAGGTTATCAACTAGGTTTTGCAGTTTGTACTAATTGTTTTGAGAAATGCATTAACTGTTGTGCAAATGTAAGTAGTGTTGTGAGAAATGCACCAAAGCCACTGAGAAAAACTGTAAGCAGACAGTCTACTAATACTCGTCGGAGGTTTAGATTGTAGCCACTTGCAAGTAACAGTTTTCTTGTGCTAGAAGTATCTAGAAGTACTTGTTCTTCCCTGTCAATTTGTCTGCAAAGTTACCAATTTAAATTGTTGAAAAAGAGTCCTATTCCATCACTAAAGATATTTTGTAATACTTTTTTTTTACATCCTGCCAGTAAGGCTTACAGTTTTTCTTGATTGCTTTGATGCAGCCGTCAACTGAAACTCCACATTTTCAAAACAGTTAGAACACAGGCCTAAACAGTGGCACTCATGGTCAAAATGACACATTTTGCTTGCAAAGTGCTCTAATTGTGTCAAAACATTTAAAATACAAAATACAGAACCATTGCTTGTCATTGTAGCCTATTGCCCATGCCGTTTGTTGTCTTTCTATTTGGGCTGTCAAATTTGCCTTTTTGCAAAGACATGGATCCAGAATAAGACATGCTTTGATTACAGCTTTTCTCATTTGCTAAGACACGCTCAATGAAACTGGGATTCACTTGATCTTCATCATCACATTCTTAGCACAGGTGAAGTCTTCTCTTTCAAAATGCCTTAACACTTCTTCATTTGTTTCACACTTTTTTCACACCCTTTGTCAAAACAGTCACCACAGATCTCATTGAAAGGTCCCAAACTCCATTGGATTCACTGTGTTGAACAAAAGGAAAACATCTATTAACAGCTGATAGAAAGTACTTGCATAATTATGAATATCCAATGTCTGAAACTTGTTTGCACAACTCTTCAATCAGCAATCAATCCTCATCCCTCTACAAAAGATGCCACCTCTGTGTTGCTATTTGCAAGCATGGATCAAAGAGGCCATGGCAGAGCAGATCATGGAGTATTTAGAAATATAAACAGTGTTAGTTTGGCAACTATAGATCGAGTCCTTACAGTTTTAGCTATGGTAGCCAAACAGAAACTATCTATTCCTAACCATTAGAAACTACCAAGATCAGTATGAAATCACTGAAGCACTGGTTTGACACTCCTTCACACAAATCTTTAATTAGCAATCAGTCTGCAAACCTTATAAAAACAGTGGAAGGTCTGTGCTGTTCTGTGCCAGCATGGATGAAGGAGGTCAATAGTGGCTATGTCTTATACTCACAATAGATTTGACTGTATATTGGTTTAAATGTGTTTTCTCTAATATTTACATTATTTTATTATTTTTGTCTGTTTTGTTTTTTAACAGTATTTCAGTTTTCAGCCGCAGTTTGAAAAATGTCCCGAATTCAATATAAATTTAATCAAAGCATTTCTTATTCTGGGTCCAATTCTTTGCAAAAAGGCAAATTTGACAGCCCATTAGAAAGACAACAAATGGCATGGGCAATAGGCTACAATGGCAAGCAATGGTGCACTGATTCACACTTAGTTCTGTATTTTGTTGTCCATTGTGTAGTGATTGATTAAAAGAGCTTATATACTTGTTTGCAAGTTGTGTTGTTTGAAGGTAAAATTTGCTTTTGTTGCATAGTTTAAATGTTTTGACACGGTTAGAGCATTTTGCAAGCAAAATGTGTCATTTTGACCATGAGCACCGCTGTTTAGGCCTGTGTGCTAACTCTTTTGAAAATGTGGAGTTTCAGTTGAGGACTGCATCAAAACAATCAAGAAAAACTGTAAATTTATACTAAATTCATGACATTTTTTCTTCAAACTGTGGCTGAAAACTGAAATAATGTTAAAAAACAAAACAGACAAAAAAAAAAAGTTCGCCGTTGTGATATTTTTTTAAACGACAGGGGGCGGTCAAAACTGACCGTAAAGTCTGACGGATAAACAGAGAAGTAGAACGTTTTCGGAACTACGTCATATCATTAATATCATTCAATATTTTTAAACTTATTATTTTTATTGTTTTAATAAATTATTTTAATGATTATAAGCATTTTTATAACCATTCAAGATTTTTTTAAATCAAACTTTGATGCATCACTTTCTTTTGTTCATATCTTGAACAGTTACCTCTTAAAGTTTATTAAAATATTAATGACAAGAGAACATGAGTTGCTTTACAAATATATGTTTTATTATGACAAGAATAAAAGCAAAATAAAAGAGTACACTTACTAAAAAACACAGATGTTTTAATAGATTTAGCCCGCTCCACAATTCCCACCTTACTGTCTGGCTAGTTTCTGTCCTATACTTATGCTAAAAAGGCAATAATGGTCCAACATTCCTGACCAGTTTCACCAATTAAGCCTAGAAACAAAGCATCAGTATATTATAAACCGATAGCTTCAAATATTCCTTTCCCGTTATCAAAGAAATAATTTGTTCCTTAATTGTAGTTTTGTAACTATTTTTGTAACCGTTTTAAATTCAAAATTGTAATATATCCATCAGTGTAAAACCTATGACTGGTGGAAAAACATATTTCTGTAATTGTGTACCTGGGTCTCCACTTTTGCATGGCCTCTTTGGCTTTAACAAACGTATCCCTCAGGTTTTTCCAAACTTTTTAACAAAAACTGGCCTCTTTCCCACGGCTGTTGCAATTTCTAGCCAAGAATTATTGATCATCAGGTTATCTGTATGATCACGGATCATAAAGTAGTGTGTACAGTCATCCTGTATCAGACAAAATCTCTTCAAAGTGATTCATATTCAACTCAAAACTGTTTGCTCGAGTCTCAAAAAAAACGTGTGCACCGCCCGCCGAAATCATGTCGAGCGCACCGAAAGCGAACATCCGCAAATTCCGCGATGATGTCACATTCACCGCGCGCACTCAAGCAAATAAGCGGACGCATCGAGTATAAACCAGGCTTAATACCAGGCAAAATACATGAAAATGATTGGAAGTGTTTTCCACATTTTCTCTAGCACAGTCTGATATCCTTCTCACAAGTCTTATATACAAGGGTTATAATTCTTAAGTAATATGTGTTTTTGTATATGTTTTGTCTCCTAGACTCTTGGTCTTTTATATATTCTCTCTATTTTTGTTCTTTTAAGGAGGTGCGTGTCATCTTGCTCATGCAATAACAGTATCATGGCAGCCTTCAAAGGTGTGTGGACTCAGGAATTCTGGCGGGCGGTTTCTGGAGAGTTTTTGGCCATGATAATATTCGTGCTGCTCAGTCTAGGATCCACCATCAACTGGGGAGCAAAACAGGAGAACCCTCCACCCGCCGACCTCGTCCTCATCTCCCTATGCTTTGGCTTGTCCATCGCAACCCTCGTCCAGTGTTTCGGGCACATCAGCGGTGCTCACATCAACCCGGCTGTTACTGTGGCAATGGTTGCTACACGGAAGCTGAGCCTGGCGAAGGGTGTGTTTTATTTGTTGGCACAGTGTTTGGGGGCAGTGGTGGGAGCAGCCATCTTGTATGGAGTGACACCGGCATCAGTGAGAGGAGGAATGGGAGTGACGTCTGTGAGTATTGATAAATACAATGAGAAAATTCAGCTAAAAATGGTTACTCTTTATTTTGATGGCCTGCCTTGAGGCGATTTTCTACTTGAAACCAGTGTTGGGGAAAGTTACTTTAGAAAGTAATGCATTACAATATTGTCTTACTCCACAAAAAAAGTAACTAGTTGTGTTACCTACATTTTATAGTAAGTAATGCATTACTTTTATGTTGCTTTTGCGTTACTTTTCATTACCTGGCTGAGGCTTGATCTCTTTCAGAACTTGTCTTTCTTTTTTAATAGAGGAGTTCTGCAATTAATATCACACTGTATAACCTACACCTCCATTTACCTTTAAAAAAACACATTAATAATAAAAAAAAAAAAAAAAAAAAAAAAAAAAAAATATATATATATATATATATATATATATATATATATATATATATATATATATATTAGGGGTGTGAACCTACACTGGTCTCACGGTTCGGTTCGGTTACGATTATCATGCCATCGATTCGGTTCAATTCGATATCTCGGTGCATCACGGTGCATTGACGATGCTTTCTATACATAATTTGATTTTTTTCTTTACAACACAAGAAGAAAATGGTATTAAAATCTATAAATATGTTTATATTTATATATTACTTGTAATACAATTTTGTCCTTTAATACAAGCAGTCAGATATATGAACTGTACTTTTAATTGTACCTGCTCAAAAAAAAACACTCTTTGTGAATGTTTTAGACAAAACTCCAATACATGCACAGAAGACAGCACGAGCAATTCATAAAAGTTTCATAACAAATAAACTAATGTAAATATTATCCCGGTTGCTTTTTAAGCGCTGACAAGTTCTTACACCCCTATGATTGGTCATTGTCTTCACCCGCTCAACAGAAAGGGCTGCGCCTGGCTTTAGAAATGAAAGCGCTGTTCACACATGAGTGACGCGGGAAAAACAGTCTATATGCGCATAATACGCGGTTATCAGGTAATTCGTAATAGAATAAATACAATACAATAAACTCGCACCACAGGCACGCTTGTGTGTCGATCCACAAACACCCGAGAGGAGGGAAATTTACCTCACGAACATGCCAGCGGGTCAAATGCCAAAGTGTGTGTGTGTGTGTGTGTGTGTGGGAGAGAGAGAGAGTTAGAGTTTTACAGCATTTCTCCCTAGTAGTGAAATAGCGGCTCGTGCTTTACCATTCCTCAGTGTCAGTGAAAGATCTGCTTTTTAAGTAGTAGGAGTGTTTTATTTTACTCACCCTCGCCTCCTTCGCCATAGTATTCTACCGCGACATCGCGCATAGGGGGTAAATGACGTCAGTGCGTAATAACCGGTTATGATCTATTACTGAACCGATATCGAATTGTCCCCATCTGCATCGCGGTGCACAGAAGAAACGATTAAATTTGACACCCCTAATATATATATATATATATATATATATATATATATATATATATATATATATATATATATATATTTTGTAGGATATTTTAGGATAATGTTATCTGAGAACTTCCTTACCCTGGAGCTGTACATGCTGTAAATACAGATTACTGAAAATTTAAAACAGTGTTTGCTACTTTTGTACTAGTTGTTTTAAGTAAAATCACTGTCCATTGATACTGTAATCCCTTTTTCCTTTTCTTTGATGCATTCCAAATAATGAAAACACCCTCTCATTGATGGCATGATTCATTGTGATTAATTTAATTTTAATTCAGCAATTTTAAAAAGTAACTCAAATATTTTTACTTATTTTTTAAAAATAAATAAATAAATAAATTTCGTTACTCAAAGTAATATTTACCTCGCATTACTTGTAATGCGTTACCCCAACACTGCTTGAGACTACTTGAGTAATTTTGCCACAGCGTGTCAACAATTAGACTGTTAGGTTAGGGTTATGATTAGTAGAATAGGTTCACAAAGTTCATCACAGTCATTAGATGAAAAAAAAAACGTCAGCACATTTTAGACAGAAAGTCTGTCAATTCTCTAGTGACTGCTAGTTCACATGTTCTAAAGTTTAACAGAAGATCTAAATCTGGCCATCAAAATAATGTTTTTTTCCTTCTTTTGAGCACTAAAGAAGATCTAAGAAAAACATTTTTCAAGGGGATCATGAACTTTTTTGTATTGTTTTCTGTGGTCTGCTTACACTATTATCAAGATGTTTACATAAAAACATATCAGAAATTATAAGTAATAAACAATGTTCTGTTAAATTTGAACCCATTTATCAAAACACAATGTAAAATTAACAGTTTTTATTTGTTAAGTGACTAATTTCATTTAGATTTATTTATTAATTATTATTTATTATAAAAAATTTGTATAAAGTGATTTTAATGACATTCTTTAAATACTTTTAAGTGGTATATTCTCTGGGTTGATATAAAAAAGGTAATAACCTTTCAGTACTTTTTGATAGTTTTTTTTACTGAATTCTATAAATATATAATTTCTTATATAATATATTGTTTAAAAGTTCTAAAATGTCAATAAAAATCCCTCTGTTAAACTGTAGAGTTTCGACAAAAGTAGAGCAGAGATCAAGATTCCATAATGCTATTCATAACTAAAAAAAAAACAAAAAACTATAGAATCACAAAAAGTTGTAAAGGACAGCTGTGTCGATGTACAGTTAGTCTGAATTATTAGCCCCCCTGTTCATTTTTTCCCCCAACTTCTGTTTAACTGAGAGAATTACACCTGAACAATGCATGTGACTTCATTCCCCACAAGTCACATTTAAGCTGCCATCACCAAAAAAGGCTAAATTAAATTCATTTCTCCCACTGTATAAGTATTGAATATATATTTCCCCCACTGTATATATACAGTTGAAGTCAGAACTATTAGCCCCCCTGAATTGTTAGCCTCGCTGTTTATTTTTTCCCCCAATTTCTGTTTAACGGAGAGAAGATTTTTTCAACACATTTCTTAACATAATAGTTTTGATAACTCATTTCTAATAACTGATTTATTTTATCTTTGCCATGATGACATTAAATAATATTTGACTAGATATTTTTCAAGACACTTCTATACAGCTTAAAGTGACATTTAAAGGTTTAACTAAGTTAATTAGGTTAACTAGGCATGTTAGGGTAATTAGGCAAGTTATTGTATAACGATGGTTTGTTCTGTAGACTATAGAAAAACAAAATAGCTTAAAGGGGCTAATGATTTTGACCTTAAAATGGTTTTAAAAAATTAAAAACTGCTTTTATTCTAGCTGAAATAAAACAAACAAGACTTTCTCCAGAAGAAAAAATATTATCAGACATACTGTGAAAATTTCCTTGCTCTGTTAAACATCATTTGGTAAATATTTAAAAAAAGAAAATAAAAATCAAAGGGGGGCTAATAATTCTGACTTCAACTGTAAACTGCTGCGTGTGTGTTTGACAGCCTACAACCTTAAATGAATGCTTCTGTGATTTATGTAAAACAAATGCATAAATACTCAATACTATACAAATCAAACAATCTGTAATACACAAATCAGTTATAAAGTAAAAAAAAACTATTGCTGACTTACACTTACTGTATGTGGTGGGACACTACTGTTGGATCCAGATTAGTCAGTACAGTTCATCTTAAATTATTTTTTGAAGCTGTAATTAAAATGTAATTAAACAAAAGAAAACTTGATTACATTATTAAAACAATGAAAAAATTGTGCCTTCTTTGTAAACAAGAGATTAAGAGAATTTTGATATCTTAGTTTATGATTTTTTTACAGGCTATTAGTGACAAAATTTGTGTTTAACGGAATTAAAATATAGAGGCTGACCTGAGCGTGAACAATTGGTGGCACATTCCTTTGACACTTATTTTTTTATATGTGATTTATGCTGCCTTTACATGTTATTGGAAATTTTCCACTTATGAAGTTGTGATGCTTGTTGGATTCAAGTGATTATTTGTTGTCAGAAAGAATAAAATGTGTCATCCCAGTCATTGACAACCATATGTATTCACCTTTGTAGATATTCATCTTGCTTACAGTTGTAAAGTTTCTGTTCATGAAACATAAAATGTGCTGGGAATTTTATATGAAAATATAAACTTTATTACTTTAACGACAAGACAATGTGATGAAGCTTTTGAGAAAAAAAAGAGAATAGCAGTCACAGCAGATTCTGAGAATGTTTAACGCCTCTCCGACTCCACCTCAGAAACTCAGGTATTTACAAATATTGCCACATGTGAAGGCACCATAAACTCATCAGCTATTAATACATCATTAAGTAACTAAGCAGGAATTAAGCATTTCACATTAGTGAGAACCCTAAAGTATAAAAATAGTCAGATCCTGTTGGAAAATCAATGAAGAACGCTTGTGTCAATGAAGTTAATGGTATTTAAATAACTCGCTGTCGCCCCCTGCAGGTCAATGAAGAGATCTCTGCTGGTCATGCTATTGTGATAGAGCTCATAATCACTTTGAGCTTGTTTTCACTGTCTTTGCCACCTGTGACCCAAAGCGTAATGATCTCAAAGGTTCGGCAGCACTGGCTATTGGTCTGTCTGTGTGCATCGGTCATCTGTTTGCGGTGAGTATTTCCTCATTTGCATAGTTAGAAAATGATATTAATTTCATAAAATTGTTTGTTTTGTGGAGAATTTTAAATATGAGGAAAGGCATTAATTAACATTCTGAACTATCAAGTCCATTTTTAAGACGAGCTTGAAGATCTTGATCCTACAAATATTAGACTCTTGAGGTGTATCTGCTTAGTTTCCCTTTGGAGGGTTTGTAGCTTAACTACAATCCCAAGTGATGGTGTTATTTCCATGGCAGTAGTCCCAGCAGAAACTGCAGATGAGGTGTTTGTATAAGCTCATTTGTGTTGCTAAGGATGTTGGCATGAGACCAGGATGGCATCTACATGCACTCGTGTATTTAGGCCTGGCACAGATACAAACACCATTTAAGAGCCTTTAGAGGGGATTTGTGATTTAAAGAGATAAACCACTGTCACTGGGCTCACTCATCACTTACATATGTTTTTGATGTTTCACCGTTTGCTCTTCTTTTTAAAGGGATAGTTCAACCTAAATAAAAATTTACTCACCATTTACTCTCCCTCAGGTAGTTCCAAACCTTTATGAGTTAGCTTTTTCCCATAATCGTTTGAGGCCAAAATTGAAATCAAAACTGATTTTTTGATTAATTGCACAGCCCTAGTTGGCACAACCCACTATTCGAGCCAGGACTTAAACCAGGACCCTTCTTTCTGTGAGGCAATCATCTTAACTGTTTAGCCATCGTGCTGTATAAACTAAAACTTTAATGCTTTAATAATATATTAAACTTACCATAAATTTTGGCACCTGTATTCTCAGAAATGTCTTGAGGAAAATTCCACAGAACTTTTTTATTCAACATTCTTGTAGTTCCTGTGACTTTTTTAGTATATTCTCTTGCTGTGACACCACACTGTAAAAAATGTTTGTGCCAACTCTTTCAAAAAAAGAGACAGCTGAACTCATGTATATTAGTAAGCTTAACGTTTTCAAACATCTGAGCTTTAAATAGTATAAATATGTGCAAATGAAAATGAATATTTTTTTAATGAATATTTAACAAAAACCAAGTGTGTTTACCTACTCGTTTTTAGTTTTTAGGCCTTTTTTGTGTGTTTGGGAGGGTTTTGAACATTTAAGTGTATCTGGCAACAATGACTGTCATATATTCATTGTAATGTTGTGGGGTTTTTTTTGTCTAAGGTTCTTCTCAGATACCTGCTTCTTTGGTCAAAATTTATTTGCAGACTTCATTTTTAGTATTTAATGAACCATGGTCCATTAGTGGAACCATTAGTCATCCTGATTCATTTAAAGTGAGTTACATGGCATGATGGCTCAGTGGTTAGCACTGTCGGTTTACTGCAAGCAAGTCGCTGGTTTGAGTTCTGGCTGAGTCAGTTGGCATTTCTGTGTGGAGTTCGCATGTTCTTTCACGTTGGTTTCCCCGGGTGCTCCTGTTTCCCCCAAAAACATGCAGTGTAACTGAATTTAATCAATAAAATTGCCCGTAGTGTATGTGTGTGCATGAGAGAGTCAACTTCAGTATTTAAGTTCACTAAACTTAAACCCGGTCCATTGCACTTTAATTATAAAGTTCTATCAACATCATTCTTAATTACAATGACTAATATATTTGTTAACTAAAGTTGGACCACGTCCATTACACTTGTATTGTCAAGTCATTTCAACTTTACCCTGAGTTAAGACAACTTCACTATTTAAGTGAAGTAAACTTAAAATTTTAAGGCAGCACGAACACTTACTTTTTTAAGTTTAAACAACAACAAAAAATGTATAGTGCAGCAATAACAAACACTTGACATCCGTGTTCGATTACTTTATCAGAAAAGACATTCATAAAGAGCTGGTTTGTGATACAAAAATCAAAATGTATTAATTTACTAATCATGCGCTAGCATAAAAGTGTTCTGAGGTCATAAAATTTACTTGCGCAACCCAGGAACTGGATGATAATACATTCATTCATTCATTCATTTTCTTTTCGGCTTAGTCGCTTTATTAATCTGGGGTCGCCACAGCAGAATGAACCGCCAACTTATCCAGCATATGTTTTACGCAGTGGATGCCCTTCCAGCTGCAACCTGGGAAACACCCATACACTTCCATTCACACACATACACTACGTACAATGTAGTCTACCCAATTCACCTATACCACGTTGTCTTTGGACTTCGGAGGAAACCCATGTGAACATGGGGAGAACATTCAAACTTCACACAGAAATGCCAACTGACCCAGCTGAGTCTCGAACCAGCAACCTTCTTGCGGTGAAGCGAGCGGTGAACACTACACACTGTGCCACCGTGCTGCCTCTGGATGATAATAAATAATTAATAATCTGATTCTATAATCATAATTTGTGCAGCACAGATATAAAATAAAAAATAATTTAGTGGTTAAGTAAACATGAAACTGCAATGAATTATATCTATTTGTTTTGGCGCATATTTTTTCAATCATAGTTTGTGCATTTCAGATCCCGTACACTGGGGCCAGTATGAATCCAGCTCGCTCTTTTGGTCCCGCGGTCATCATGGTAAAATGGCAGGACCATTGGGTAAGATTTACACAATATCTTCTGCTTATAAATAAACAATGCATAGTTCTTTCTAGTTGCTTCATGGATATTCATGTGCATAAAGGTCAGCAAGGCCTTTGCAACTGTGATTGATTAAAAGTGAACTGGACAAGAATCAGATTTGATGCCAGCACTTTTTTAAGAAGAACATTTTGGCTTTGTTTCACTCTTGCAAAGGTGACTGAACTATATTTGGATCACGATGATGTTTATCTCTGACCGACAACAGGCCTTTGGCATGAAGCTCAATATACTGGCGTGATTATTATTCCATATATCAGTGTAGGGTGACCAGTCATCCATTTTCCTGGGACAGTCCTGCGTCTCAGCTCTATTTTTAGTGTCTTGACTCCCAATGTGATCGGATTTGGTACTGTCTATTCCTGAAAATCTGCACTTCACCTTCCCCTTTACTGACTTTTGCACACACTTTGGGATTGGTCTTTTGCAAGTGTGACAAACACACCAGACCCAAATAAGTTTATGCATTCAGTTATTTACAAGGTTATAGAGTTGGATTTTCATGCAAATCATAGACCAAGTTGTAAAAATATTTGCATGTGGTGCCGAGAATTTCTTTGTCAAAATTTGTACTTTTGGGTTGAAACCTGTTTCATAAATCTTTTTTGCTCTAGACTTTTATATTTCATGGTGACGTAACCTAAACAATGTATATGTTGTGAATAACACGCATCATTAGAATATGTGTAGAATGACCATTGTTGTGCCTTAGACATTGGTGAGTATTTTACAAATTTTTACAAAAAAATATCTGGAACTCAAAACAAAAAATTTTATTTCATTGAAAACACTGTAACTTTAGATTTTTTACAAGGTGTGAAGGTTTGGTCACTGAATGGCTTTCAGTCCAAATTCTCTTAAATGTCAAGACATCAGGCCCTATCATACATCCAGTGCGATGCGGTGCCAAACACAATGCATGTGTTTTTAATTAGTTTCAGCCCAGCGCAGGTATCATTTTCACATACTGGGCCACATTGTTTAAATAGCAACTTTATTTGTGCTCATTTGTATGCGCATTGACGTGATAGTCTGAAAAGGTGGTGTGTAAAAGCTCATTGTTGTTGCGTTGCTATTTTGAGGCAACTGAAATAGGCTGCACTGTTGACCAACTAAAAGCTGGTATTTGGGTCTAAAACTTTGCTTATTAATAATAATGATAATAATAATAATAATAATTCCTTACATTTCTATAGCGCTTTTCTGGGACCTCAAAGCGCTTTACACATTGGGGGTAATCTCCTTATCCACCACCAGTGTGCAGCATCCACCTGGATGATGTGACGGCAGCCATATTGCGCCAGACCGCACACCACACACCAGCTGATTGGTGGAGAGGAGACAGAGTGATGTAGCCAATTATGATATGGGGATTTTTAGGAGGCCATGATGGTCAGAGGCAAGTAGGCAGATTTGGCCAGGATGCCAGGGTTAAACCCCTACTCTTTTTCGAAAGACATACTATTTTTTTTAATGACCACAGAGAGTCAGGACCTCGGTTTAACGTCTCATCCAAAAGACAGCACTCACTGAGCAGTACAGAGTCTCTGTCACTATACTGGGGCATTAGAACCCACACAGACCACAGGTTGGGCGCCCCTGCTGGTTTCATTAACACCACTTCCGGCAGCAACCTAGCTTTCCCATGTGGTCTGCCATCCAAGTACTGACCAGGCGCAGCCCTGCTTAGCTTATAGGCGACCATGTGAGAGTTGCAGAGAGCTAGCTAGTAATTACACTCACACAGGGATGTACAGCAACACATGCAAATCTTTAAATTTGAAAAATTAAAGGATTAAAATGTCAAATATTTCTATTGTCTGCATAAATATAAAAACTGCTACACCCTTCTACGCCTTCTCCACCTTCAGGGGGCTTTGGTGGAATCTGGCTCGTTCTGTAGACGATCTGCTCACACTTTAACTTCGCGTACAAGCAAGATCTGTTTCATTGCTTGTGAAGCATTCGGTTTTCCACTTACGATGTCTACCATGTAAACAGCGAATACACATTGGCATGAATGCAACTCACACTTGAAAGAAATGGGAGATGAGACTCTGGTTAGTTTAATAAATGTTTCACCTAAAAAACACGTATTATTCATTAAGAGAATACAGCTGCAATAACCATTTTTTCGCATCTTTAAAATAGCAAAAGTGGATTCGGACATTTCCTAAGTGCATCTGCGCTGTGAGATTTAAACCATGCGCTTAGATTGTTCAAATAGAGCTGTATGTCTTTATTCAGATGATACTGATGATAAATTCCTTCTGCTTTGGTGAACTGATTGCCCATTAATTTCCTCAACATTATCCTGTCCTCTTGTTCAATTTGTCTTGCGGATCACCAGCCTTTATTGGGGACTTGAAAGAGTGAGTGGCATTTTAAAGATGCAATATTTTAGAAATCAGAGATTTAAAACTAGCCGTTTCTTTTGGTGTAGCTAAAAAGCATATTCACTTGTTCTGAAAACTGTAAACTTAGCTGACAGTTAAATGGGGTTGTGTCAGATTATCAAGGATGTTACCACCAGGTGGAGATTAACACAATTAATTAGGTGGAATCTCCAAACTTTCCTTTGATTATATCTATGTTTTCCTGAACCAGTTGGGCAAGAAGTAACAGCTGTTCTTGCACCCAGTTTGGTTTTTGTTTTCGTTTCTGTCAGCCATGATAATTCACCTCTATTTATAAAAAAGGTTGTTTTTATGCATTTCCACTAATTGATTATAAGAAACACACATATGAGGCTGGCAATTAGCTGAACTCATACTGGTTTAATTAGTGACACTTGGCCTGCATTTTAAAATCTTTATTTGAATGAAAAGGCTAGCAAGTTAAAGCAATATTTCTGACAAAATGTAGATTTACCTCATCATTTAATTTCATTCATGTGGTTTTAAACCTTTATGAGTTTCTTTCATCTGTTGAAAACAAAAAAGATACAAAATAGTAAATGCAATTATAATGACCAAAAATGCAACTTAATTTGAATTATGCAATCTCAGTTTTAGCTAATAAAGGTCAATTAAATTGCATTAAACTGGTTAAGTTATATCTTCATATCTGTCAATGTTAAATACTAGTCAAAGATAGGACAAGTACATTTGATCAGCAAAGAGGCTATTACTGTGTTGAAGAAGTGTACAGTCATTGCCTCTTAAATAAAACTATACAGCATCCCAAAAATTTTAGGCCAATTGTCAGCCTAACCACAGGCTCTAATATTCAACATGATGGTAACTCCAAACACTCAGACATACCAAAAAGCCTTTTAAATCTTAAAGCAGCAGAATATTATAAACAAACCTATCTTTGTCTATATATGAGCAAAAACACAAACACATCCTTAACAAACACACTTGAAGAAATAGTTCACCCTACACGAAACTTACCCCATAATTTACTCACCTTCTAACCATCCTTGGTGTATATGACTTTTTCTGTCAAACGAACAGAATCAGAGTAGTTTTTATTCATTTTTTTTTATATCCTGGCTCTTCCAAACTACCCTATCTACTGACATGGGGTTAACTCATATCTTATGAAACTGATCAATATGTTTTAATACAGAAATATTTCACATTTTTAATTTTTAATCTCCAATCACTGACTAATGGCGGCAGCAGAATTGCATGTTATGCATGACATACAGAATATTTCTGTTACAAAAACACCTTGGTCCGATTCATAAGACATGGGTTAACTATCCTTCAGCATATATGTTCACTTGACATTTGATTTATGCACTTATGTAAGTTTCAAAATAAAAGTCACTAACCAACTTATATATAGCATTGAAGTGGCAGGATAACATTTAAAACTACTCTAACTGTGTTTGTCCGACAGAAAAGGTAATATACACTGAGAATGGCTTGAGGGTGAGTAAATAAAGGGGTAATTTTAATTCAATCATTCATTTTCTTTTCGGCTTAGTCCCTTTATTAACTTGGGGTCACCACAGTGGAATGAATCGCCAACTTATCCAGCATATGTTTTTACGCAGCGTATGCCTTTCCAGCTGCAACCCGTCCCTGGGAAACATCCATACACACTCATACATTACTGACAATTTAGCCTACCCAATTCACCTGTACTGCATGTCTTTGGACTGTGGGGGAAACCGGAGCCCCCGGAGGAAACCCACGTGAATGCAGGGAGAACATGCAAACTCCACACAGAAATGCAAACTGACCCAGCCGAGCCTCGAACCAGTGACCTTCTTGCTGTGAGGCGACAGCACTACCTACTGCGCCACTGCGTCGCTTGGTAATTTTAATTCTGGGGTTAATTATTCCTTAGAGTTTAACAATAGGTGCGTTCGACTTGAACCATGGCTGCAGCCGGTGATCAATGAGATTACCCGAGCGCAGGCGTGAGTGGAGTTGAAAATAAGAGCCGTCAAGCCGGACAGCCAGACACTTCAGGGCTCAAAGTTGCGGCAGTCATGATGACCGATCACATGGCATCATTATCATTTTTTTTTTTTTTATTTATAACAACAAAAGATTTACAGTACAAATAAAACAGAATACAGTCTCTACAAATTATAGTTCATTTTTAAACAATAAGGGAATTATGAATTAAATATATAATAAACGCATGAGAGAAATAAGGGAAAATGAAAGAGTAATATAAACATAAAAATTAATAGGCCTATTAAATACAAAGCAATAAGCACAAATTTTAGCAGTTTAAACATCACTCTTTAGGCTAATACTTCTTGTTTGAATATGATAAAAAGGATTTACATTTATTTACATTCATTCATTTTCTTTTCGGCTTAGTCCCTTTATTAATCCAGGGTCCCCACAGCGGAATAAACCGCCAACTTATCCAGCACATTTTTACGCAGCGGATGCCCTTCCAGCTGCAACCCATCTCTGGGAAACATCCATACACACTCATACACTACGGACAATTTAGCCTACCCAATTTACCTGTACCGCATGTCTTTGAAATGTGGGGGAAACCAGAGCACCCGGAGGAAACCCACGCAAACGCAGGGAGAACATGCAAACTCCACACAGAAACGCCAACTGACCCAGCCGAGGCTTAAACCAGCGACCTTCTTGCTGTGAGGCAACACCACTACCCACTGCGCCACCACGTCGCCTTATTTACATTTATAGATAGAAAACTTTCCAATATATATTAATGTAAAACCTGAAACAAGGTGTTTTGATTAAGTCTTATAATGAAAATATCTTTTCATTATCCAAAGTCTTGGATAATGAAAGCATTTTCAAAAAAGCACTTTAATCCAAAAAGATTGAACAAAAGGACATTCCTAAAATAAGTGAACTACACTTTAAGTAGAAGTTTCCCAGAAAGAGCAGGTACATCAATGTTATTTTTAAAACTTGTGTATAAACGGCTAGACAGGAAATTTATATATATAATTTATTATAATCGTATCATTTTATAATTATTTAATAAAATAGTTTTTTAACTTAATTTGTTAAGAAACCTTTATTTTATTTCAAGTCTGTAATACTAATTTGAGTTAATATTTAGGTTATTTACTAAAATATATCATTTAAATCGTTCATGGAGCTGAATGCAGTAAACACTAATAGTCTTTATAACCAGATTATTTAACAAAAAATGATTACTGCAGTAAAATATTTGTAGTCTTTTAATAAGCGTGATATATACAAGATAGAGATGTATGAAAAGTGAATTGTTTGTTGTAAAATTTGTGAATCGGAATTTGTCCAATAATAAACCCGAATCACACGTGGTTGTTGTCATGCGGTGAACTCGGCCAATCGTGTAATATCGGTGTTGTCATCGCAGCTCGTGCTGTCGCTCTTTAGACGCTGCACCTGCTGAATCAGTCGTCTGATCTCGGAGCACTGTCGCGGTACTTTGATGCCACATGTGACAGTCACGTGGTGTCGGCGCAGCGTCAATCCGGACAACATTTCTAACCAGCATGCACCGCTTAAAGAAAGATTTCGATCGATCGAAAAAAGGGTTGCCGTGTTTGGGTTCATCCCATTCTTACATAACAGAAAAAACACAAACATTTCTAAACATTAATGTAAATACTGAATTATGCTTCGCAGTTATTCCGAGCTCCAACCCAATGTGTCTCTGTGCGCTGTTCCTCTTATTGCAGTCAAAATAATAAGAGCTTAGCAAATCATAAATTTCAAAATATCCTTGAACAGCAATTATCAACGGTTCTTCTATTCTTCAGTGAAACCTAAAGTGTGAAGCTGATTGGTCAGTTCTTGCCATTCTTGTGACTAGCAGTGCACTTGTGAACTGTGAACTGCCCCTTTTACAGTCAACGGCAAACCGTGATCTAGAAATTTGCTGCAACTCATTTCAAACCGTTTCCACTTAATTTAAAATGTTAATGAATTCACATAATTAAAAAAAATAAAACTAAATAAAAAAACAATGAACTTTCAGTAATTTTTGAGGAAAATATGTTTCATTTGTTAAAATTTGACCGTTAGGTTTTAAAGTGTTTATTTGAATATGGCAGCATAATATCACCCTTTACAATGTTTCTATGAATAGAGAGACTCCTCCCCTATGACTCAATCACTGTGTGCATATTAAATAAGAATGAAGTTCAACCCCACCCCACATTTACTGCTGTTTAAGTGAACTGGTGGTGGTTATTCTTTAACTCCTCTTAGGAAAATGTCATACAGGGCTAAGCAGTGACGTTGAAACTGTGTGACATCTAAATTTACAGTGTTTATTTTGCCATTGCACATTGTTACTCTTTAGGTGAATATATAGATTGTGCAAGTTAATCCACTGAAAAAAAATGTTTGTTTTGGTAATCTTAAATTAAAGTCTGATCATTTGCTGTTGAAGTGTTTGATGGCTTCAGCCACAATATTCTTAATCACACCTCTCTTATTGTTAGTTTGCTATGAGTGAATGATGTGCAAAAAGAAAGCACCGCCCCCTACTGAATATTCAGTTTCAGTTAAACGTACATTAACATACTGAAATAAAGCTCTCAGCAACTTCCAATTCATACTGACTTTAAAAACATTGAAGGTCTGTTCTTTAATATTAACCTTCACTATATATTTATATATCTTTATTTCAGGTGAAAACAAAGAATGCAGAAAGTTCTCAGTGGAATACAGGTCTATCAGTCATAACCTTTCTTGAATCGTTGTATAAAAGAATCACAATCTCAATCCGGTGCACTGAATATCAACCCAAATACCAGACTTGTGTGATTTTGAAATGTCATTCCATTTGAAGCATTTGACAGCAGTCAGAAGCCAGACAGATGTGGCATTGGAAATAACGGCGGTACATGAGACTGGCTGCTCTGCATATCAGTGTTATGTGCCGTCTGAGTGACTGCTGCTGTCAACACGCTTGATTCAGGGTCTCCTCGCCACCGCTGTAACATTAGAAAGGTCAAAACATTTCTTTCATGCAGTGTTTACCGCACTACACACGCTGGCCTTTAGAGATTATGAATGAAAGAAATGCTGGAGCCACATGAAGGCCATAGAGCTTCTGTTACACTAGCGAGAGCCGCTGGTCATCATTATACTGTGTATTTAATAGTTTGGAGATAATGAGATGAATAAAGTGAGATGCGTTTTTGGAAGCAGTTTTTTTGGGCATGGACGTGGTGTTGTTCAGAGTTGTAAATGTATCTGGGGTTTGCTGTATGGGGTTGGTCACGCCTGCTTCTATTTCTGTCATCACAGCAGTTAGTAATTTAATTTTGGCACTGTTTTGGAGTCGATATCTGTCACATTGATAACATGCATATTTCAGGCACAAGATTATTTACTGCACTGACAATATAATGAGAGAAAGTAAATACTTATAAAAATATATAAATTTGAATCTAAGGAATGTATTCGTATTCACAAACAAATGCAGTGGGTTAAATATTTGTTATAACAATTGTCTAAATACTTATATTTGAATGACAGTTGTAATTATTTATTTAATTGAAAACTTTTCAAATAAATTATTTAAAATAATCCCAATTTTTATATGAAAATGCTAGATATTAGTGCAGAATTTATATTTCTTTTAAATATATTTTTATTTTGCATAAAAAATTTTAAACCTCTAAAATGTATTTAACATTTCTTAAATAAACATATTATTAGAGAATTAAACATTTTTGCATCATACAATTTCTTTACATTTATTAAACGTTGAAACTCATAATTTGGTTTAAATAAATGTAAAATATTTCTTACTATTTTTACTTTTACAAGAAGATATTTCTCTTTTTTTCTTGAAATTCTAAAACTAACATTGACTTAAAAGTATTTTTAACATTATTTTAATTTAATTTAATATCTTTTAAATGTATTAAAGAAAGTCAAATTACACATTGACTCAAAATTATTTAAAAATGCAGAATCTTAAATATTTGTTGTTCATTTTACATGATAATATATTTACATATTTTTACAAATCATTAAACAATGATTCTGTTATAAATTTAATTATCAGCTGAAGTATTTTTAGCATTTTAAATATTTTAATAATGCTAAAAATACATTTTGGCAGAATCTTAAGTATGTATTTCTAATATTTTTTTTCTAAAAAATAAAACAATATGACAAGTTAAATTATTATTTGTTTAATTTATGTTTGTGCAAGCAATTACATTAATTTGAAAAAGTCTATATATTTTTTGTTTATTTATTTATTTATTCATTCATTCATTTTCTTTTCGGCTTAGTCTCTTTATTAATCTAGGGTCGCCACAGCGGAATGAACCACCAGCTTATCCAAAACATGTTACACGCAGCGGATGCCCTTCCAGGTGCAACCCATCACTGGGAAACATCCATACACACTAATTCACATATACTACAGACATTTTAGCTTACCCAATTCACCTATACCACATGTTTTTGGACTTGTGGGGGAAACCGAAGCACCCGTAGAAAACCCACGCGAACACAGGGAGAACATGCAAACTCCACACAGAAACGCAAACTGACCCAGCCGAGGCTCAAACTAGTGACCTTCTTGCTGTGAGGCGAACGTGCTACCCACTGCACCCTTATTTATTTATTTTGCCCATTTATTTCTTATTTTTAAATAAAAAAATATCTCTCTCTTTCTCTCTCTCTCTCTTTCTCAGGTGTACTGGGTGGGCCCTTTAATAGGAGGAATCCTGGCTGCAGCTGTATACGAATACCTCTTCTGTCCTGACCCTGACCTTAAGCGCCGCTATGCTGACGTCCTCTCCAAGAGCCCCTTCCAGATGGAGCCGTACCGCGTTGTGGACACAGACTCGTACCCCAGCGATCAGGCTCAGCTCATGGCCAAGCAGGCAGCGCTCAGAGTGCTGGATCTGGAGAAGAAGGAGCGCGAGTCCACCGGAGAGGTGCTGTCCTCTGTATGACTAGTAAGAAGCACTGAGGAGGAACAACAAAACACAATGCAATACATCCATCAGCTCAAAGAGACCGAGCTCATTTAGACTGCCACACATTAGCTATGTTTCCATCCACATTGTAGAGTTTGAAATTTATAAAAAAAAAAAAACTTTTAATAAATCTTTAATAAACTTTATACTTTTTATTTTTACAATTGAAACACGTTTTTTCCTTGACTTGCTTGAAAAAGGTCATGTGATTATGCCTTAAAAGATGCGATAACTAGGCAAACCAATGAACCAATCTCATCTCACACCATCTTCTCAAAGGTTTTCATAAAGCCGCGGTCACACTGCAATTTTCGCCACATAGACTGTCATTCATATGCATGCGAATGACTGGAAACGCAAGCTCATGCAACAAGTTTCTCTTGTCACTGCATTGTAAAGTTCTAGCTTGGGGAACTCTGACCTGCGAAATCACATCACGAGATTGTGTGAGACAAATAGAAGATCAAAACATGACCTCTCTGTACAGAAATTCATATTTATCTAATCATTTTTTTTCATCTAATCATTTTGTTTATTCCCAACCCTTTTCGCAGCACCATACGCCAAACTCTAGTGTGACCTTAATTCTGCATACACACGAGCGGAATTCCATCCTCAAATAAATTTGTAGAATTACCTTCTAGAACTCTAACACAAGTGTTTCACAAATATCAGGCACTGCGTAAAAGATAACAAGATAACATGACCATATTTCTTATTGCGTGTTTCTTCTGCTTCTCTTATAGACACAACTTATTTAATATGAAGGAAAGTGAAGTTTTTTTAACTAGCTCGAGAGGAGCACACTAAGATAATTAACAGGGCTTCCCTATCATAAGCAATCATACACTCTTTCCAAGAAAAATTGCTATAAATATTTTGAAAGTTCTAGCTTTCTTATCTCTCGATCCAACATCACTCCGCCACCCAAATTCTGCATCTTTAACAGACCACTACCCTTTTCCAGTGAGGGGGGGTCCTTCTGGGAGTGAATTCGATGCTAAGGCGCCATTTCTCAACAAAGGAGCGGATTGGGAGTCTTTTCAAACTCAGAACTCTCTTCCCGGACAGCACACCAAATTCACTTTTATTTCTTATATTATCTGTGCGTGCAAACTCATTAAAAGGAGATAAAGCAATTTCTCCAGCCTGATCTCAAGATTAAACGTAACTATTTTACATATTGGCGGAAAAGTGGCTAATTCGTAATTCGTAAATAAAAAGTGGCTAATTAATACTAATTACATTATATAAATTTGTACAGATTTTCACCAATACATAAAATAGTTACGTAAAAACATACAATATTTAAAAGGAGGTGTGTCCCCAAACCCCACCCCTAAACCCAACCCTCATTGAGGGATGACAAATTGTACTGAAATGTAGGAATGAGATCGTACAAATTCATTCGAATTTAATCAAAAAGTTTCGAATTGCCATGAAATTGTTGTAGTTTCTCAGCTTGCAGAAAATCATTTTTATCATTCATATATCACAATAATTTCTCAGTAATTGTCAGAATTGACAGAATTTTTATTTTCCTGAAGACATGGGATGGAAACAGTGTTTTATTCTCAAACGTTTTATGTAAAATTGTAATTTTGCGCATAAAGTAAGTTCAAATTCACAACTTTGGATGGAAACACAGCTACTGTACCGACTCTAATGCAAGACACTGTGGGTTAAAAACATACAAACTACTAGTTATCGCCATGGTAAAGAGCTGATTAAATACATTAAGAATTGCAAAAAAAATTGTATTACATGCTTTCTAAAAATGTTATGTTTAAATATGCAAATGAGCCATGCGTTTTGTTATATCTGCCTTAATTTGCATTTACAGAACAAAAATCTGAGCATTGGGATTTTGGGAATCTCTTTTTTATCTATATTGCAGAAAAGACTGCAAACATCCAGAAAAAAATATCTATTTGTAGACTAAAATATATTATAATATATTTAAATTGAAATAGTTAAATTAATTAATAGTTCAATTAAACATATATAATCAGGCTTATTAAGTAAAAATAAATCTCTCTGTGAAAATGTTAAGCATATAGGAATGAATCTATATAGTACTTTATAGAGATTTAAGGCTCAGTGCGGAAGAAAACAAACATTTTGGCGAAACAGACTTAAAAAATATGTATAACAACAGAAATCTACAGATGCAAATTTTATAAAAGAAGCACTGGAAAAACACTGAAAAGACAAAAAGGCTCAAATCTCCAAAATGGCAGATGTTTTAGCCCTCAGCGTCTTGCTTTAATAGTCAAGGGTATGTTTAAAAGGCTCTTCTCTTCTCTGTCTGCCAGTCTCAGGCCATAGAGCTCCCATCAGGATATGAGGAGTTTAGGCCGTCGCCGAACATCCTTTAGCAGATGCACCTCATCAGCTGCTGAATCAATAACTAAATGGGATTCTCACGTCTAAGCAAATGTAGCTCTTTTGTTTGGTGTACGGGTTATTAGCTGGCAGTCAGAGCTTGAGATTAGATCATCACTATAGTTATGCAGATCATTTTCCTTCTCAGTGCACTCGCTGTCAATTTAACCCCTTCTGGCCTTCACTTCTCTTTTTAAATAGAACGGAGGAGGATGGTTTTTGATTTTGTATGTTGGTTTTTTTTCATTATGAATGTTGATGAATGAAATCTTTACAGTTGAAACTGTAGGTTTTGTTTTATATTTGAGTGTAAAATGCATGAGTTTTATGACTTTATTTGTTACATAAAAACACTTCATAATTTTCCGTCCAGCTTTAGTTCACAGGTGTCAAATCCAGATCCTGGCGAGCTGCAGTTTAGTTCCAACCCTAATTAAACACACCTGATTAATCTAATTGAGTCCTTTAGTTTTGTTTGAAACCTGCAGGTAAGTGTGTTGAAGCAGGATTGGAACTAAACTAAGCAGAGCTGTGGCCCTCCAGGAACTGGATTTGACACCTGTGTGCTAGATAAAGAAAAGATAGCGAATGTGTGTAATCAATGAAAAAGTAGTGTAATGTTTTAGATTCCTTTTGAAGTATATAGAAGCATTTATTTGATTGATTTAGTCCATATGCATGTGTATTATTTTTCCTTATTTAGACACATTAATGTATATTATTTGAGATATATGAATGTATATTATTTAGATTAATGTATATTATTTTTTTTATTATTTAGATATCATGAATCTATATATTTTAGAATACATATGTATACATGTACAGTTGAAGTTAGAATTATTAGCCCCCCTTTGAATTTTTTTTCTTTTTGAAATATTTCCCAAACGATGTTTAACAGAGCAAGGAAATTTTCACAGTATGTCTGATAATATTTGTTCTTTTGGAGAAAGTCTTATTTATTTTATTTTGGCTAGAATAAAAGCAGTTTTTTTTTAACCATTTAAGGTCAAAATTATTAGCCCCTTTAAGCTGTATTTTTTTCAAGAGTCTACAGAACAAACCATCGATATACAATAACTTGCCCAATTACCCTAACCTGCCTAGTTAACCTAATTAACCTAGTTAAGCCTTTAAATGTCACTTTAAGCTGTATAGAAGTGTCTTGAAAATATCTAGTAAAATATTATTTACTGTCATCATGACAAAGATAAAATAAATCAGTTATTAGAAATAAGTTATTAAAACTATTATGTTGAGAATTGTGTTGAAAAAAATCTTCTTTCCATTTAACAGAAATTGTGGAAAGATAAAAAGGGTGGCTAATAATTTAAGAGGGCTAATAATTCAGACTTCAACTATATATATATTACAATTATGTATTAATAAATAATGTTTTTTGAATTAATTATTAATAATTATTTGATGATAATAATAATAATAACAATAATTATTTGAAATCTGGAAAAGAATAATGCATACCAAATATTATATAACTCAAATGGTCAATTATAAAACAATTAATTTACTAATTAAGGTCCAATATATTTTATTTGTTAATAATGATAATTAATAAACAATTACTGCTTCATATTTCTTAATTACAATGTTAGCAATCAGTATCTAAATTTAACAACTACATTTAAATATACAACTATATTAAACTAATAGAAATAGTTAATAATATTGTGATTGTAAAGTTTTTATTAGACTTAAAATTACTTAAGTCTATTTTTTAAAATAAAAATATATTATTATTAAATTATTATTCTAATTACATAGAGTAGTGTCATTTATTTATAATAGTAAGAGTTCATAATAATATTAAACAAGGTTTTATATATGTGTCCTATTTTATCATAAATATAATAGAATTTAATAATATAATCTAAGCATTATTCTATTTTTAATTTTCCTGTATTTATGAAAATCTACTACACATCATTTGATTTAAATATTAAATATATTTAAATCAAATATTTAAACATAATATATCTGTTGATTACATTTTTCCCCCATCAGTGTATATTTATACCTAACTATTAGTGGAAAAATACAAATATATAGTATTGTATATGTTGTATAATATAATAAATGTTATTTATATACAGTGCTCAGCATATACTGTATGTGTACACCCCTCACAAATCTCTCATTTAAGTTAATATTTTCTATAGGAAGCTTTATAATATTATATTTGTGCATATACATTAGATTAGTCAGTAGTACTAAAGCCAAATCTGGAGCTTATCTTACAAAATAACTTACAATAATGGTTCAAAAATTAGTAGCCCAAATTAATATGCTATAGAAAAATATAAAATAAAATTTTCAAAAATCAAGAGAAACAATATATATATTGTACCCATATTCACTGAGAAATGGATAAAAATATTCATTTTCAAAATGGGGTGTACTCAGTTATGCTGAGCACTGTATGCAACAACGTAAGAAAGCATAACATCAGTAAAGCATTATACTTTTTCAAATTTCCTGTGTAATATAATAACGCATTATTCTATTTCTGTATTTCCAGTAATAATGAAAAGCATATATACATTAAATTAATTACACCGTTGATGTTCTGGATTTTCCCATGAAAGCTCATGTCACCATTAGTTTTTTTTTTTAAAGCTTAAATAATTTCTGGTTCATGCATATATTTGTCATGACCAGCAGAGGGCAGCACATCCTCACTGCCTCATCAACCTCAAACTCCAGTAATGCTGAACAGATTTGTTTATGTTATAGAGAAGCGCCAAATTTTTGCTGGGACTGTTTGTTTTCAGTCTCTGGTAACTGATCAAACCAAGACTTTTTAGAATGAAACATTTATCATAAAATTATGTTGACCTGTTATAACTCTAGTTTCCTTTTACAGTGTAAAATCATTCATATGTGTGACTGTGTATTACATTGCTCATATCTCATGATTCATGGCTGTTTATTTACGCTTGAATTGCATTATGGGACCTTGATATCTCTTTTTTTTGTGCAGTTTGACAAAGTGACTTTTATTTTAGTAGCTTAGTTTGAAACGATATAATGGGTTGGTCATGTAAATTACACTCTCAGTACTTATTCGGTAACACTTTACAATAACAGTACATGAATAACGATGTGTTAATATGTAAACTAATTGAATTGATGATGAATTAATGTATGCGCTAATCATGAACTAACTTTAACTACAACAGGAGTGTGTGAATAACAGCCTCCTTAATAACTTGTTAGTACATGATTGTTTGTTAATTTATGTATTATTTACTACATTAGTTTATGCTTAATTTAATCATCATGAACTCATGATATGTTCATGTATAATTATATAATGACTTTACTTAGAGGGGCACCAATGATCATTAACCAATGATTAACTACTCATGCACGTCCATCTAGTGTGTTTACACTGAATAACAATAGAAAAGTGTTCTGTCAACATCAACATGAACAGTTTAAACACAGGAGTTCATAAAGGATGAGTTAATGGTGTAGTGCCCCTCCAAGTAAAGTCATGACACAATTATACATTAACAGCTCATGCGTTCATGTTGGTTACATTTAGCTTAAACTTAAAGGTTAATTAGTACATTAATTAACAACATGTACTAACAAGTAATTAAGGTAGCCGTTATTTACAACATGTGACTCATGTTGTAGTTAAAGTTAGTTCATGATTAGCGCACTTTAACTCCGCATTAGTTCAAAATAAAGTAATGTTTAGTTTACATACAGTATTAACACATCGTAATTCATGTACTGTTATTGTAAAGTGTTACCACTTATTCTGTTATTTTACAGATTTATTTTTACGAGTGTGTGAGTTTGTATACTCATAAAAACTTATAGTTTGAATCATTTTAATACTATCTTAAGGCCTGAAAATGAAAAACGTGGGAATGTTGTGTGAATCATTTTAAGTGTTTGTTTTTAAACGCCTTAAAATACTTTTAACGGTAATTTGTGTCAAATATAATTATCTTCTAATTAAAACCTGCTGTATAAAACAATGTTCCCAATTGTTGTTTATATTTGCGATCACGTTTTTATCCCAAATGACAAGAACAAAAACAAAGAAAATACTGTAAATTCAGTATATAAAAGACACAGGGATCCTGTTCTATACGTGTATAGAGCAGAAGAGGAGGGAGTGAGGAAGAGGGTGCAATGCTCATATTTTTATTTATAATTAAGAAGGTGTTTAATCCCAAGGCTTTTGACTGTAACAGAGGCAAACCCCCACCTCACTCTTCAGTTGTTCCCTCAGCTATTTATGGAAATTCAAATCTTAATTGCTCCATTTAAATTAATTGGAGAAAGAAAAAAAAACACTCAGCAGTTAGTCTGTTCAAATATTTATTTTCCCATGTGACTACAAAGGAGATCCTCCATCAGAACGCACATCGAAAGCTGTCCAAATCACTGACTATACGGCATCAAAGCCTTTGTATGGGTATGTGTGTATGTGTGTGAGTCAATCCAGCATACAAACTCAAGTCGTTACAGACATTAAACTCTAAATCAAGGAATGAAAATGGCAAAAGCACAGTGAGCCGTTTAGATGCACACATAGCAAGAAACACATAGGACCATATGTTTGTGCACATGTACTCTAAAGCACAAGAGTTTGATGCTGTGACAGTTGAAGTCAGAGCCAGAGGCTAAAGACAATAAACAATCTGACCATGAATATTCATGCAAGCTCACACTGTGGTTTTGTGTAATATTAAGCAGCCCGATGAATATTCCTGGAGACAAATGAAAGTGATGTTCTGTGCGTGGAAGGATGTGTCTACATCTGCAAGAAAGACACTGGTTTGAGTCTTAATGGGGACCTATTATGCAAAAGTCGCTTTTAAAAGGGGTTTATTGTTGCAGTTGTGTGGCAGCACAGTGTGTGAATATATCCAGCCTCTAAAGGTAAAACATTAATTAATTTTATTTAATAATCACACTTTATAAAAACAGTCTGCAGAAACACTTTGATTGACATTCTCCATTTGTACATGTCATTAGAAGTCCTGAGTGGGAAGCAGCCGTCCACTAGGGTTTTCACCTTACCTGCTTAAGATAATGTCAGTGACAGAGGATTATAAATGTGGAGTTTTAGGATGCACAAATGAACACCGTAATCTCCATACTGCCTTGTTTTGAGACACTGCAGTTTTTCATAGAGATAACATTAGTCCTGTTATGGAATCTGCCACTATGCTGATGCACAGGCATTTGTAGCTCCACCCTCTTTTGAAAGAGGGTTGAAAGCACATTCTCATTTGAATTTAAAGTGACAGTCACCAAAACGGCACAATTTGGATAAAAGTCTAAAAGGGGCAGTTTCAAAGAGTTATAAAACATTATTTCTGGAGTATTTTGAGCTGAAACATCACATACACCCTCTAGGGCAGGGGTCTCAAACTGTTTTTGCGGGCCCCCTCCTCCTTCCTCTACCCTGCAAATGACGTCAAACATATAACGAGATTCGGCCCAACAAAACATATATTTTTGAATCACTATCATTGTTGTGTAGTCGCATATAGCCACTTGTGGTTTTGACCCCCCCCCTACTGGACATTTAAAATATTGTTCTATATGTTCGGGTTACTTTCGGTTTCTCTCAGTGTGCGGCATACCTGCCAACACTCCCGTTTTTCCCGGGAGTGTCCCATATTTCAGACCCATCTCCCGTATTGTTGAAAACTCACGGAATTACACAACGCCCCCCCACCCCCCACCCCCCCACCCCCCCCCCACCCCCCCCCCCCCCGCCCCCCCCCCCCCCCCCCCCGCCCCGCCTTCAATACGCGAGCAACCCCTACTCTCTTCAATTTGCACAATCACCCCCCTTCGCGCTCTTCAATTCCCCCGGTCTCCCGGAATCTTTGATGCAAATGTTGGCAGGTATGGTGTGCAGTCAAGAGTAACTCACGTTTAAACGTTGAAATATATGTCCGTAAGTGATTTATTTTTAATAGAGCTCTATTTTTGCAAATATTTAAGGGTCATTGGATTATAATCAGCTCTATACCGCCTGTATTGTGTTGTACAAACACCTCTTTGTGGCTTACACGTTATGCTGGTGGTGTTAATGTGATAATTTTGCTAATATTCGATTCAAATGCTCTCATTTAAAAGATTTTCCTCTTATGCATATTAAGATTTGTTTAAAAAAAAAAGGTGCAATAGTAAAATTATACTGCTGGCTAAATTGAACATTAAAGTAATGTTCTTAACGTTAAAGTAAATTTGAGTATATACATACTTATCCCCTCCTTGTTGTAGTTCTACCAAAAGGAATGGTATTGAGAAGAACAACTGACAGTAAAGTCACTAAAGTTACCCAAACTCTTTTCTGCTGTCTTACGCTATATGTTTAACTTTTGGTTAAGCAACAATTGATTGGGACATAATTATTATTATTATTATTATTATTATTATCATTATTATCATTATTATTATTATGCCTATTATTAAATTGTTGTATTTTTATAGCAATTAAACTACCCCTTCAACATGTACAACAAGAAACAAAAAAGAGGAGCTTTGATACTCTGGGGAAGAACGTCTGAGTGCATCAATTACATCAGGTTTCCACTTTTTTCTTGTGATTGATTTAAAACAGCCCTCCTATGAATTTTCAATCACTGATATGGCCCCCCGACAATTTGTGTTTGAGACCCCTGCACTAGGGAGATCAGAGACTTATTTTACATCTTGTAAAAAGGGACATAATAGGTCCCCTTTAAATAGTTGACGACTTGTTTTGATTGGAGGGGACTTCATCTGGAAAGCTTAATGACATTTATGAAAACAAACAAATTTACTATGTGAGTGAGAAAGTGTAAATGAATTTAAAATACTGTATATATTATAACAGGCCTGCTCTTGATGCTTTATTTAATTATGTACGTAGAATTTTCTTGGTTTATCTGTACAGGTCACTGCAACTGAACGTATGTGTCATGTAATAAATATCACAATTATCTTCTTTTTTTAACTTTGTAACTTATGTAGTGATAGTAAAGCACTGAGCCACAAGATGCAGTTCTTTTACCAAAAATAAAAGCTGTAAAATCTAGTTTGTTCACCAATACCTTTCTCATCTGGGTGCACGTTTACTAGGGGCAGCATGATGAAATATTACTGCCTTCAATTTTTTTGGGTTGAATCAAAGGAACTTTTATAGTCAACTCAACTTACATCTGTCAATCTGACTATGTAATATTCAAGGGCACCTATTTTACCCCTTTTTCAAGATTTAAGATAAGTCTTTTGTGTCTCCAGAATGTGTCTGTAAAGTTTCAGCTCAAAACACCCATCAGATTATTTATTATACCTTTTAAATCTGGGAAATTTGAGCCATTATGACATAGTAGCTGTTTTTGTTGCCTGTGCCTCTAATCCAACTGAGCTGGTTATCCCCGCCCACCATTCCCACTTGTGTGTCAGCGCCGTAGCCTTCATGTACCGTAGGTAAACAGCACAGTGACAGTCAAGAATGAAGCAGATCTCCCTTACTACAGTAAGAACTTTCCCAACTGTTATTTGACATATTTGTTGTGGAGTTAATTCAAGTCTTTCTGCAACGATGAGTCACATACAATGCGGTTATAAATTTTGCGCATATGCACACACACACCTTTGCAATGTTTTGCACAGCAAATATGACAGGATACACGTTAATATCCACTGCTGTATGAATATCTGTTATGTTAATAAATTTAAGCATCTTCTCGTACTGACATGCGGGTGTGGTGTTCAATTACGTAACGATTTTCATTACAAACATGTTATAAAAACGTTTAAAACTTGTAAAACTCATTCTTGATCACATCTGATGATGATTAATGAGCACAGAGAGCTGAACAGATCTTTTAATCCCAGATGCTTTGCGCACGTCCTGTCTTGTTGATATGATTATATATGAATCATTCGGTGGGCGGGAAACCGCACTGTTACGTCCCGTTGCATTGTTCTAACACTCCAATATGACTGGACCAACGCAATCTCACGGCAATTCGTAACTTTTTGATTTTGTGGCTAATTCGTATTAATTCGTACGATCTAATTCGTACAACTTAGTACGATTTGCTCATCACCCAATGACGGTTGGGTTTAGGGGTGGGGTTAAGTGCCACACCTCCTTTTTAAAATCATACATTTTCGTACAACTGAACTCGTACAAATTAGCCACTAAACTGACAACACGTAAAATACTTACGTTTTCTCGTGAGATCAGGCTGGACACACTATACCTACACACATTTCAGTCCAAACACCTTACAAAAGATGATTTTCATCATAGGTGCCCTTTAAGTTTAACTTTGTGTACCTAAAAAATAGTTGAAACCTGATTAACTGATTAATAATTAGGGTAACATAAAAACATTTGTTTTCATGACTTGTTGTCATCTATTATTTTACAGTGCAGTACCACATGCAACATGCAAGTGTTGTATTGCTCATAATAAATGTGCACCCTAATCACTAAAGATACTGGTGAACAAAGTCATTTTACAGTTTTTCTTGCCTCACAAAAGTGTTCGTGGCGCAGTTGAAAAACTGAAGTCACATGGAATGTTTTGACAATGTTTTTAGTTCCTTTTCTGGACTTTAAGTGTCTCTGGACTGCTGCTGTATATAGAGGGAGCTCACGGATTTCATCTAAAATATCTTAATTTGTGTTCTGAAGTTGAACGAAGATCTAGGAATGAATGGACATGTGGGTGAGTAAATAGTAACAGATTTTTATTTTACTTTACACACTTGTATTTGTTCTACCCATTTATATGGCACTTATTATTATCCAGGAAACTTTTTTAAAGGGATAGTTCACTCAAAAATGAAAATTCGGTCATCATTTACACATCCTCATCCACATAATTGTTCTGGCCTGTGAGTTTTGGTTACCATCATTGTTAAACATATAGTTTCTTTTGTGTTCAGCAGAGAAAAAAGAAACTCAAGCAAGTTTGGAACAACTACACAGTGAGTACATTTTCATTTTGGGGTAAACTTACCATTTAATGGTCCTTTAATAAGATTAAATGCAGGATCTTCTCAGGAATGTAATTGCAGATGAACCGAATGGCTTTCATAAAATGCAAACAATAGACTCATTTATTCATTATAGCAAAGTTTACTTAGAAAAATGAGTCATTCTCACAAGTGGGCTAATATTAACTTGTAGACAGTAGATATAACAAAGACGTTTAGCAATCTGGCTCATTAAAAGTACTGTTTAGTTCGTTTTGCTAATGTCTCAGTGTGTCATTTATTTCGGACACCCTGAATGACTTTTTTAGTATATAAAAATGGCTGTCAATTATAGTGTTTATTCTAAATGACAAAGTTCAGTTAGGAAATAATAATTAGTAATTCCACCAAGCATCCTAATAAAGGCCTAGTTAAAAGCTTAGCAACTGTGAAATCTGGCTCATTAAAAGTGTTGTTTAGCCATTTTCCAATGTCTCAGAATGCGATTTCAGACCCACTTAATGACTATTTTACAAAATGGCTGTGAATAATAGCGTTTCTTTTAGATAGCAAAGTTGATTTATACAATAACAGGCTAATTAGCAATGCAAAAGATATGCTAAAAAGTAGGTCCATGCTAATAGTTTATTAGCTTGTAGATTTCCTTACGAAAATTATCCATGGTTTTACAACCAAAAAACTTAGCTAAACCAATTAATGCTTCAACAAACAAAATAAATAAATAAATAACAGAGAAATTTAGCAATCTGGCTCATTAAAAGCAAAGTCCCTTTCAAGGAAAGCCTGTTCACTCAGCAGCCATATTTGCAATGCCTCTGGGCGGTTCATCCAAGACCAAGTCTAGATAAATGGGGGAATCCTGAAATCTCAAAAACTGCTCACTCAACTCTCAATTAAATAAGCAACAAAATCTAAAGTGAGCAAACTTTTATTGCTTAAGCTCTATGACTACATATAAAACCTATTATTTCCAGATTGTTTGAGCTACTGTGCAAACATTGGCAAGTTTTTTCACCACACCATTCTCCTCTATGGCTGATTCAGTGGTAAGTGAAGGCCTGGGTACAAAACAATAACATAGGTAAAACCCCCGAAGCAAAACCAGACCACGACACTGGAAAGACACAATATGTAATGGGATGTGATGTCTTCCCTGCGAACAAGTCTGTGCCGGTCCTTAATGGGCCCACTTACTGTAGGGCTAGCCTAAGGTCTCTCAGTGAGCTGCAAGTGCAGGGCCCTTGAGAGTTTGCTCAATGGCAAAACATTGGCCCCTTAGAGCTAGCCCCCACTAGACCTCCAGAGTGCCTGCACTATAATATCCAACAATAAATCTGTTTTAGTATCAATACTTTTCAGTTCAGTCATTATACTTTATATTATACTTTATACTGTATCAACTTTACAGTACACAGTTCATGGATCAGTTTCTTCCTCCATTTCACAAGTGTAAGTAACTTAAGTGCTTAAAATAGTCACCTCCTTGTTTTCTCTAGCTTGCAAATTATGTATTTAATTGTGTTTTGTTACTTGTAACTGCTTGTAGTGTATCTGGTTAACTCTTTATATTCTCATATCGCGTCTAAAACCACGTTGAAAACGCAACACGTGCCGATTTGTTTACGGATTTAAATGCTTTTGTGAGCTCGCAATCCTCTGTTTGCCGTTCCTATGGCCACCATCAGCTTTTCCTACACATGTGCGGCGGTTAAGTTTCAAAATAGTTCAGCTTTTGCCGCTGTGTGGATTAATACTGAATGTGTCACTGTTTTTACTTATGGTTAAGAATAGAGCATTATGCTGGTGTTAAACTGCATTGCTTTAATGCACTCCTGCATTGGACTCAACCATCCACTCTGCACTCTGACTACTTCTAAGTTGTTGATAAGCCGTGGTGGGCGATTCTCTCTGTCTCGTGTTGAATGCCGTCAACAAATCGCAAGAGACTGGGTCATCGGACCAATCAGCGCAGATTAGCATCGTGCTAAGGAGGCGTTTGGGAACAAATGAATTGCTGAACGAATCATATAGGAGTCGTTGGGATAATTAGGTATAAATAAATGCATATTATAAGACCATGAAAGTGTTTTTTGACCTTGCATGCATATCACACTGTTGTTGGAGACCCCCAAAACCAAAATATTACCTTTTTAATGCATAATAGGGGCTCTAACAAACATTCACTGGGCTTAAAAACAAAGTCAGTCTGAAAGCATACAAGTAAACATAGTCCTTAAGGTTTTAGTCCACCAATTGTACAATCCAAAACAGTGATAATACTCAAGCTTCCCTGCTGAAAAATCCAGCTTGAACCAGCCTAAGCTGGTTGGCTGGTTTTAGCTGGTCGACCAGCCTGGTTTTAGAGGGGTTTTGGCCATTTCCAGGCTGGTTTCCAGCCATTTCCAGCCTGGTCTTAGCTGGTCAGGCTGGAAGTTGACCAGCTAAAACCAGCTTGAACCAGCCAAAACCAGCTATGTCCAGCATAACCAGGCTGGTCAAGCTGGTTTTAGCTGGTTTAAGTTGGTCATTTTCCAGCCTGACCAGCTAAGACCAGGCTGGAAATGGCTGGAAACCAGCCTGGAAATGGCCAAAACCCCTCTAAAACGAGGCTGGTCAACCAGCTAAAACCAGCCAACCAGCTTAGGCTGGTTTAAGCTGGATTTTTCAGCAGGGTTGGAAAAGTATTCTGGAAAGGTAAGTCCAGACAAAGGAAACTCCACAATCCAGAAAAGTTTGTAAGCTGTTAGTAGTCCTCTTGTGTTGTCTGTATATTGTTGCCTGCTTCCAGATAGGTAACTGGTCTTCCGCCATACTATTCTTAAAGATGAGCTGTTTCTCAGTATGCGTTCTTCAGCATACTTGCGTCCTCGTGTAACGTCATCATCAAGCGTTAAAGTTCAGTTCCAAAACTCAAAACCGCAAGAATGGAAGATGCGTGAAAGTTTGCGGATGTGCTCTTGATATCGAGGACGCATCGATGCAGACTTGAGCGCAAAACTCGCTCAAGAAGTACCAGAAGTCATTGCGACCAAATAAAGGAGGTAGGAAGCGCAGCATTTTATATAGATTTATTATTAAAGTTCAGAGATAAAACTAATTTATCTCAGGAGTTTCACTAAATGAGACGGTGAAACATTAACATGAACATCTTAATAAAGGCATAAACACATTAAGGGAGTTTATTTGCTGAAATTCATATTAAATTTGTTTATTTATATTGTGCAAAGTATATTTGTATAAATCATTGTATGAATGCTGTAATGTTTAACTAATTTTCCATTAAAAATGTGTGAAGGTCATGTGACTATCAGGAAGAACGCAGCATTTAATTTCTCACAGGATGCGTTCTGTATTCTCGTGGTCTCATTCGTACTTCATAAATACTCGTACTTCGTAAAATACTCATTCGTGTAACTTGGCAAGATCAGGCTTCACAAGAACACTAGTCCGTTCTTTTGCATTCTTTGAATTGAGAAACAGCCTTGTACACACACTAAAATGTTAAGAGGAATAAAGTGTGGGCCACCAATGCAGAGGCGGTGTGGGTCTAGTTAGGGCTTTCTGGGGGCTAGGTGAGGGCTGCTCATGCAGGGTCAGCACTAAGGGGCCAATGTTTTGCCAATGAACAAACTCTCGAGGCCCTTTCACTTGCAGCCCACATGGGGTTCCTTGGGGTGGGCCAATTAAGGACCAAGAAACCCTCTCTGAGCCTTCACGGGATTAATGTGGGCTGTCAGCTAGTGTGGGCTACTCACACAGAGCCCGCAGCTGTGGACCACAACTGGGCTAGCCCACACTGGACCTGTTTAAATTTGATGTGGGCTGGGACTAGCACACTGCACAAGCAAAAAGCTAGCACGGGTCCTGCAGGAGCATGTTTGCCTGGATGTCATTTCTCTGGTCAAAAGCAGACACACAATAGTTGCCAAATGACAGTGATTAGCTATGTTTCCATCCACCTATTTTTATGTGAATTTTGAAAATGCGCATAAAAAAATGATGCGGAGTAGGATAAACTTTTTATTCGATAAGAAAATATGCGCATAAACTACAATGGAAACATTTAACCGAACAAAGTCCAGTATGCGCTAATAAAGGTCATGTGATTTTGTTATAAGAGATCATGTGATGATAAAAATGTAAAAATGTGAATGGACAAACTAAAACATCTAAAATGTTTCAGTCATTTTAAAACGCCGAAACCGTTTCAGTTTTAGTGTTATTATATTATTAATGAACTCCAGAACTGTCAAGAGCGTCTGCGCTCTGCGTGTCATGGCTTCAAACGCCACCACGCATTTATTGCATGTCAGGATTGTCTTCTGAGGTGAAAGTCATTTAATAAATAAAGAAAAGATTCACGCAACTTCTCCTAGCGCAGTAAATTCAGTTTTTGCTGTTGATATTTGCCGCCAGTTAATCAGGAAGTGATTATTTTATTCTCTTTGACTACTTGGATGGAAACGCTGCTTTATTCGCACGTCTTTTATGCAATATTGCAGTTTTGCGCATAAATTTTATTTACATTTTTGGATGGAAACATAGCTATCGTCATAAGAAACAAGAATATATGTATAAACTCCTCCCCCAAAGAACCGGTTTGGCAGAGGTGGCACCGTCTTTAAGGTGGCACACAATACACTGGCCAGATGTAAAATGTAGTATTTGGCCAAGATGTTAATATGTCATATGTGGGCAAGATGTAAAATGTAGTACTTGGCCCAGATGTTAATAAGTGATATGTGGGCCAGATGTAAAATGTAGTACTTGGCCCAGATGTTAATAAGTGATATGTGGGCCAGATGTAAAATGTAGTATTTGGCCCAGATGTTAATAAGTGATACGTGGGCCAGATGTAAAATGCAGTACTTGGCCCAGATGTTAATAAGTGATACATGGGCCAGATGTAAAATGCAGTACTTGGCCCAGATGTTAATAAGTGATACGTGGGCCAGATGTAAAATGCAGTACTTGGCCCAGATGTTAATAAGTGATACGTGGGCAAGATGTAAAATGTAGTATTTGGCCCAGATGGTAATAAGTGATACGTGGGCCAGATGTAAAATGTAGGATTTGGCCCAGATGTTAATAAGTGATACGTGGGCAAGATGTAAAATGTAGTATTTGGCCCAGATGTTAATAAGTGATATGTGGGCCAAATGTAAAATGTAGTATTTGGCCCAGATGTTAATAAGTGATACGTGGGCCAGATGTAAATGTAGGATTTGGCCCAGATGTTAATAAGTGATATGTGGGCCAAATGTAAAATGTAATATTTGGCCCAGATGTTAATAAGTGATGTGTGGGCCAGATGTAAATGTAGGATTTGGCCCAGATGTTAATAAGTTAGTATTTGGCCCAGATGTTAATAAGTGATGTGTAGGCCAGATGTAAAATGTAGTATTTGGCACAGATGTTAATAAGTGATACGTGGGCCAGATGTAAAATGTAGGATTTGGCCCAGATGTTAATAAGTGATATATGGGCCATGTAAGTTTGGCCTATCTTGACCCACATTTAAAATACATTTTCAAATAAAAAAATTCTACCTATCAGGTCGCTTTGAGAAAAAGCATGCCCATAGCATGCCTAAGGTGCAATGATTCATGGGTTTATCAAATTCATTGCAGTCGTGACACACCAACATATCTGGCCCAGTTCAGGCCCAGTTATTGGTTATTAACTTGGCTGAGACTTGGCCCAGATATGGTCCATGTTTGGCCCTTGTCTGGAAGCCAGACTTGGTCCAGTCATGTACCGTAATTCACTGCGGCATGTGAGCAAAATTGAGTGGGCCAAAGCTGGGCCAGAGATATTTTGCTATGTGCGATGTTACAGTTGCATGGTTTATGCGGTCCAGAGTTTGATCTAATTCATATGCAAAAGTATATTAAGCATATTAGAAGTAAAATAAAATAAAACACAATTTTTACCGCGATGTGCAGGGGATTCATTTTTCTGCAAATACACGCGCACAGAGGTGTGCGCATGCATGCCTTGTACAAGCACACCATGCGGAAACACCGAGAAATAGCCGCTACTTAGGGAATTTTGAATTTTAAAATAGCAAATCAAGCATTTAACACTTTCACCCTCCTAATAATTTATACAATAAACAGGAGCCTAAGTCACTTCCTTAATAATTTAGACATAAGCTAATGTTGATTTATTCAGCAGGGCTAGTGCCAGCAGGAGACCCGGAGGAGCTGAAATGTGTATTAAAGTAGGACAGAGGCAGCCGGCGCCATAATAACATTTGGATAATTTTATTATGGCTCACGGCTCAGTTCATTTCCCCTTCTGCTCGCTGCATGAAATTGTTTGATTCTCACAGTGCCTGGAGTGAACTGAGAAGGTGCCACACACGCACATAAACATATGCAAACACACTTTTTTCGCGCAGTTTGCTGCACACCTACTCTCTCGCATACCTTCTCCCGGTTTGCCACGCATTCCCGACACGCTAAAACCTTGCTCTAACACACACTCAAATGTTTCTCGTGGTTCTGGCTGACAAACGCAGACACACAGCGAACAGGCAGATAAATGATGTGTCTCATTATGGGAGATGCGGAAGAGTGGCAGCACTTTCAATGAGAATGGACTGAGATTAATACCCTCTATCATCCCTTCTTCTGTCAGGGAGACAGACAGCAAGTGCTGGAGACGAATACGACAAGAGAGAAAGAAAGAAAGAAAGAAAGAAAGAAAGAAAGAAAGAAAGAAAGAAAGAAAGAAAGAAAGAAAGAAAGAAAGAAAGAAAGAAAGAAAGCTGCATTTGTTTAACTAAAGATAAGATGCTGATGGTAAAATCTGTCTGAAAGGCTGGAACAGTGGAGTCAGCCATAATGCTCTGGCCTGAGGGCTGTGTGTGTGTGTCTGTGTGTGTGTTGATCTGAAATGTCCTGTTGTCATCCCCTATCCTACAATCTTTCCACTCTCTTTTCTTTTATAGCATGTGCACAGTAAAACATAGTAACTCAACATCAGTCCTCAAACTGTGAATGGTACACCCAATTAAATGTGTATATACACAAATAATGTTAGACATAGTGATATTTCCAGCACAGTAAACATATTCAGCAACAGTTCTGGTGAGAAATAAACACTTTAGTTCACAGTTCATATTTTACACCAAATGACATGCAGAGTCCCAACACCTTTTAAGCAATGAATCTCCATGACATTTCCACGACCTTCCCGGTTATTTCAAACTGAAAGGACCTTTAGGGTGTTCACACTTGCAGTTTGGGTTTCTTGGTTCATTAACCAAAAAGAAAATAATATATTTACTCCTGGTTTCCTTAGTATCTACCCTGTCTCTTTAAAAAATATACCTAAACGTTCCAATGCTTGTATTGAATTGTAATCGGCAGTGTAATCATTGTAATCATTCATTTTTGATTTGTTTACATGTTTGTGTGTGTTCTTATTTCAGTCAAACCATTACTTCCAAGGCTTGTTTGGACTTTCATTGGTCTTAAGTCCACTTGTGTGGTGCACATACACCAGTTTTTGGTAACACTTTACAATAGCAGTACATGAATAATGATGTGTTAATATGTAAACTAAACATTACTTTTTTATTAACTAATGAGTTGATGTATGCACTAATCATGAACAAACTACATCATGAGTCACATGAGTTCATGTGTGAATAACAGCTACTTTAATTACTTGTTAGTACATGATTGTTTGTGAATTAATGTATTAATTACCACATTAGTTCATGCTTAATTTAGCCATCATGAACTCATGATATGTTAATGTATAATTATATCATGACTACTTAGAGGGGCACTTCATCATTAACCCATTCTTACCTACTCATGAACTCCTTATGCACGTCCGTCTGGTGCGTTTACACTGAATAACAATAGAAAAGTGTTCTGTCGACATCAACATGAACAGTTTAAACACAGGAGTTCATAAAGGATGAGTTAATAGTGATGTGCCCCTCCAAGTAAAGTCATGACACAATTATACATTAACAGCTCATGCGTTCATGTTGGTTACATTTATACATTAAATAACAACATGTACTAACAAGTAATTAAGATTACTCATTATTCCCACATGAACTCATGTGACTCATGTTGTAGTTAAAGTTAGTTCATGATTAGCGCACCTTAACTCATCATTAGTTTATAAAGTAATATTTAGTTTACATATTAATACATCATTATTCATGTACTGTTATTGTAGTGTTTCCACAGTTTTTGTACAATGTTTACACTTATTTAAATGAACCCCTCTAACAGAGTAGTCACATGCACTAGAGTGTGAATGCTACAGTATATACCATGCTTGGTAGACACCAAACAAGGTAAGAAACTGTTGGAAATGTTCTGGTGGGGTTCGGTTTACTTTCAGGGGAAATCTGGTGCAGTTTGACTGAAATATGAATGCAGAATCAAAACTAAATGAAAAATGGAGATAATGTAAACCACGAGCAAGCAAAGAGAATCAACGCTGTAAAAATGCTGAGTGGTTTCAACCAAAACATGAGTAAAATATGAACAAACCCAAAAGGTGAGTTAAAACCAGGGTGCGAATTACAGGGGGGTTTGGGGGTGGGGTTGACCCCCCTAATTAATGCTTGATCCCCCCTAAAGGATGTCAAATAAACATGTATGAGGGGTCAGTCCTTTAAATAGTGAGAAATAGTTTGCTCTGATCTGTATCTTCAATAATAATTATAAGTAAAATAATAGATAATATAAATATACATTTGACCACCCCTATAACAGTTCATTGTGAACACAAAATCGTGCATCAGTCTATGTGAAAGAAAAAAATCATTGAAAAGTCAGAAACGGGCTGATCGAGATCACCAATAGACACCATAAGTGTTTCAAAGACACCTTTCTTGTAAAATAGCTGTTGGTTTCTACATACTGGCTAAAGTACAGTAAAATTTCTGCACAGTTTGTATAGTTTGACCTACAGTTACCTCTGAAATAGCAAATCAGAGTATACTGTAGGGTCAGAATACACTAAATATCCCTCAAAACAATGAAAACATATATTTGATTAACTGAAGCTCGTATTAGACAAACTAACATTATCGAAAAAGCTGACGCCCTGATCGTCAATGTATAATTCGCACCCTGGTTAAAACTGTCATTTAAAATGGTATAGGTATATGTAAGGTTTTTTTATGTGTTTTTTTTTTGTGTTGTAAAGAAATCTGCGTTTCTGAAATTAATGAAGACAGCAGAAGTCAATGATTTTTTAAAATTATTTAGCCGGATATAATATTACATTTCAAAATATTATAAATCGTCACCTTGGAATTATAAGGTTCTATCTGCGTTCTGAATGATTTGGAGATATTGAGCTTCAAAGTTTTTGCATTCCATAGCAAACAGTACGTGTGTGACATTTGTTTTTTAAATAAAAAGTCTTAATGTAAACAATTTAAAAAAAACATCCCACAATGTAAATACCCAGCAAACATTGGTCGGACGACAACGTGCTCTCCCCGGCCAAAAGGGGTCGCCGCCGGACGGCATAAATGGTATTCTGTGGGTCTGAGCGCAACGTGCGCTCCACAGCCAAAATTGGTCGCGGCTGGACGGCACAAATTCACAACATGTCCTAAAATGCATTAATATACGTTTGTATGCATTTGTACATGTCTATATTCTACTGGGGTTGCGTGTATTTACAGTTTTATGTACATGTAGTCATAATATATACCCCGTCTTGATTAGGTCCAAAAGTGACGTCCTTTATACGTGCATTTAGAGTCCATCATATACCCTCGCTGAAATTATGAAATATGCAAAAGTATTGCACTTACATCTGGGTATTTACTGCAGCACTGAATTTATATGCGTGCCCCAAGTGAGTGTGAAGAGGTTGTGGACAGACTTTATGCATCTCAAGACCCATTAAGATTTGTCTTTATGAAATTCATATTTTCATCTTGTCAAATGACTATTGCATTCATAAAGTGCCCTGTGTGGTTAAGTGATTGTAAAGTCACTGTTTCTAAAACCGTAATGCAATTTTATTATCTCTAATAACATTTTTGAACCATTCTAACAAATCTCGCGAGATGACTTAACGTAATCTCGTGGGATCCTACCTGGTGCGTGTTTTGAATTGCTTCCGGTAACCGGTTTTGTCCAGCATCACGAGAATATGAAGACGCGGCGAAAAGTCGGACAATTATTACAAACCTGCTTGCGTGTAAGTACAGTTTGTATCAGTTTATTAATATTATTGAGTTTTACACGAAGGAACTGAAATAAATGATGCACACTGTCAACAGCAGTGTGGAGTTGTTTTGATTAGGCTAAAATTAGCCGTTATGCCAAAAGTTTGAGCAATATTTGATGTTATTACAGGAATATGTGCAATTTATCAGGGGTTTCAGCATCTCTACCCATCATCCACCTGCTGTGAGTTCAGTCAGAGCTGCAAATTATTATTTCAGGTGAGTTTGGAGTGAAATAGTGTAGAAATAAAATATTTTAATAATAATATTAATGCACAAATTTGTTAAAAAACCTAACAAAAAGCTATACAATATCATTCTATTGTAGATATGTCTTCCAGCATTTACTACAATACCAGTATTAATGATTCTGTTTAGCCTAGTATTAATAGGCTGTCATTAACAATGAGAGCTAAACTTATGAATCTGTATCTAATAAAGTTATTTACTGAATATTTTTACAGTTACCATAAAATGTTCAATATATGTATGTAGGTGTTGTTGGCTCATGTGTAGATTTAACAGTTAAAGTCTAACCTATTTTCTTTAAACCGCTCCTGTAAAATTGTTTTTTGTATTATAATTAATTAAACTGCATTAAGGTTCAATTTTGCCTTGCAGGATCAATAACAGTCAGTCATCTGTCAGACAGAATTATAGAGGTACAGTTGGTTTTATATTCGCACATTCGTTCATTTAGGTGTCTATATATTTTTCACCATGGTACTTTGAATATTCGATCGGAATTAGCATGCAGGTATGACTTCAAAACAACATTAACACTGTCTAATTGACTGTAAACAGTGCTGTACTTTGATAGTCTTTGTCTGCTTATATGATTTCCCTATTAAAAATTTGCAAATAATACTTTTATGAAATTATATTATTAAGGAGAATGTCTGAATATCCGAATATAAAACCAACTTTACCTCTATGACAGAATTCAAGACTCTTTCTCCAGGTCCACTGTAAGAACCATATAAGGCATTGCATTCATTTATTTGTTGTACCTTAAATAACTTCATTATTACCTTTCTCACTGTTGTTTTGTTTGTCTATGTAGAATTGTCTCCTGTGCAAATAATCCTTTGTCATCCCACTTCCTGAGGACACGCCAGTGTAGGTGAGAAACTATAGAGGTAAAGTTGGTTTTATATTCGGATATTCAGACGTTCTCCTTAATAATATAATTTCAGAAAAGTATTCTTTGCAAATTCTAAATAAGGAAATCATATTAACAGCCAATGACTATCAAAGTACAACATTGTTTACAGTCAATTAGATAGTGCTAATGTTGTGTTGAAGTCATACTTGCATGCTTATTCCGATCAAAAATTCGAAGTAACATTGTAAATAATATAGAGACTTCTAAATGAACGAATGTGCGAATATAAAACCAACTTTACCTCTATTGTGAAACTGATTTAATGTTTAAAAGTGTATTTTAGAATTTCTGAGTTCATCTTTGTAAACCTAAAGCCTGTAGTGTGAAGCGATGCTCAAACACAATTTCACCACATGCTGGAATACTTAGCCTGCTGTTTATTTTCACACATTCATAATTTCATGTTAATCTGGCCTGTGACATGCATCAGATATTACTTGAAAATGATCTTATGTATAGTCTTATTATACATTATAAGTTAATAAATGACACAATTTAGTTGTTTTCTAACTAACATTAATATAGTAACTGCAATAAATGTCTGTTTCTCACTGTTGATTTTAACAATAACTAAATTAAATTGTTTTACATTTGTATAAAATATATCAATACACAAAGTAGTTTTTATACCTGTGGTGAATATTGTGATCTTATTACTGCATGTCATAATAAAAGCTTTAGTAAATAATTGCAAATAAAAGAGTTAATGTCATCATAAGCCTGATGTTTGCTACTGCCCTGTCTCCAGCAGGTCTACATGTTCTGTTAAGAGTCTGGATTCTGAGAGCGAGATCCTGTGAAGTGTTCATCAAAGCTGAAGAGAAGAACTGGATCTGTGTAAGTTTGAAATGTGACAGAATGTGTGTCTCTGTCTGTCTAGAGGGATCGCTCTGACTGTGATTTTGGTGTCACATTTAGGTTCAGCAACTGTCCAGAGTTGGTGGATGTTTAGTCCAAGCTGGAGTAAAAAAGTCATGAACAGGTACATATTTATCTTGCATTGTTTGTCTTTACTTCTGCATAATATTTCAGGAAAATATATTTTACTACCCCAACAATTAACCCAGTCTTTGATGCTATTTAAATTCTGCATTTAATCTGTCATTCAGCATTGTGTATTTCCGTATAGACGTGCCTGTTTTTATGTTGATGTTTTAAAATGTTTGTATAGATTCAGACAGTCAGCCAGACTGAAAATATTAAATTATAATTTCAGTGTAAGCCATGAATGACAGTCTTTGCTTGTCACAAACCTGTAGATATGGGTAAATATGTGGATATGGGCACTTGTAAAATGATGAGTGGTAGGGCATGTGTATGTATTGACATTAGATACTGCTCTGCACATTGCTGTTCATTGATGAAACATGACAATAATGCTTGATTTGCTTGAAGTTTTTAGTTGTATTATCATACAAAATCATATTGAAGGATTCGGATTTCTACCGTCCAGTTCATCTAAGCATGGATCAACGTTTATCCTTTCCTCATCATCCTATGTCTCGTTATGTTTATTAAATATGATTATTTGATCACTTCAATGAGTATTTAATTTTGAAATGATTTCAACTAATGAATAAGTTAAATACACTGCTTTATGTAAGAATGTTCAGTGCATTGCATGTCTCTTTGAAACTATTTTCAGAAGCCACCAAACTAGGTCAGAGGTCACGGAGACCTTGAGTGGAAATGAACGGCTGAAGACTTGAAACAATATTGTTCTATTGTTTCTATTGTTATTTCTATGAGTTAACTCTATCTAAAATGTCTTAAGTGATTTTGCTATTTTTACGGTTAATTCGTCTAAAGTGATTTTACTTTTTAGTCAAGATAGACTTGGTGTAGTAAGAATTTAACTGTCTGAATGTAGATTATACCGGTTTCAACCAGTTTTTGATAAGACGGCTGAGAAGTACACTCAGCCTTGGATAAGAAGCAGATTGTACTTAAGTGTGTGTGCTCTATTTGATTGTAGATACTTTTAACAGGTCTGGAGTCAGCTCTAAACAGTCTATTGGATGTCTGACGTTTATGCTTAAGATATTGTTCAGAATTGTACGCACGCACCCACGTGGAAATTTTCCTAGTCTATCTGTGTTTTAACCAATCAGGCTAGAACACCTATATGTATGACGCAGAAAATGACATTGTGTAAAGAGTATAATTGATGTTGATTTGTGATTGTAAGCAGAGCGGCCTAGGAACTCATTGCGAGTGTTGAAGCTGGCTTCTGCTGATGAAACTGCAAACTATCTTCAGTAAACTTTATTTATTTATTTAAATCTCTGACTCCGGCTCTCCTTCATCTGACAGACTGGTCATTCTTTGGGTTAAAACTGTAAATACCCCTAACAGTTTTTGGTGGAGAATGCGCGGGCAGTTGTCTACTGGTGACATCTTTGATCAATCAACAAAAAAGAAAGGTAAGAAAAAAAATAATAATTTAAAGTATATTATAGACTAGGGATTGTCTGTGAAGTAGTGGTTAGTAACGGAACGCTGTGGGTTTTCTCATTCAGACGTGAATGAAAGGCATCAGTGGATTCACAAAAATTTGTGGTAAATTTGCGTGTAAATCCCGTGGTAGAAAGCTGGTGCGTTTTACGGTACACCAATAATGATACTGATACGTATAACAGTAATGGAAAGGTGTACCTACTCCACCCAGAGTTAAGGACTCCGTAATGGGTGTGTAAGAGGCTTTTTGAAGACATTCTCGGGGATAAAACTTGGACTGGTTTTTGTATTTAGTAGTGACTAAATTAACTCCGAGAGTGTTATAAGTTCCACCACTGCTATCTTTCTGCTTCACAGACCAGGGCATGCCCGATTTTTAAGAATAGTGTAGGTCAGTTTATTAGGGAAAGAAATGATTGAACAAAAATAACTTTATAAAGAGATGCATTAGATAGTAGTGGCCACAAAAGTCAGATAAGATACCTAGAAATGTCAGGGTGAGGTTGATTGATCAATGATGCACCAGGAGCAATCCCGAGAAAAATATGACCCTAACTGGATTGGACCGGTCTGGACAGTTTGCACCTCTTGGGGATGGTTTGCAGATTCATCAAGCAGAAGCCAAGCGCTGTTGGTAAGATTGCCCTCTCAATTTCTTGTTGCTTTTAGTGTTGAACTCTGATATAAAATAACTGAGAAATTAAGTAGCTTGCTCAGTCTCCATAAGACTTATGAAACAGAAGAGAGCAGAATGCAGTAAATGGCTCAGCTAAGCTCTCGGGTTAAAATGATTTTAGAACTGATTTTAAGAAAGATTATTCTTTCTTTGGCATTTGATTGGAAAGCTAAAATCTAAATATTGAGTGTCTAGTAGCAAAAACCACAAGCACAGAAATGACAGTAACATTTAATGGGAATAAGGAATAGCTTATGTTTTGTCTTAGAAGATAAGATTCTGTGTGACTGCTCTGTTATCTTGGTTTAGCCCTCACCATGACTGGTTTTGGCTGTGAAAGTAACAGAGACATGTCCGAATAAAAATGCGCCATGTAAGTCTGTGCAAACAAGCAGCTTCATGGTTGGATTTATATATTTTTAATAATAAAAAGTAACATAAATGGGGGTCTCAAATATTAATTTGATGGATGCAGTTAACCCCTGAAAGATCTAAAACTATTGTTGACTGTAAAAGCATTAAGTTTGAAAATGCATGTCAATTCTGTTTTATAGGTTTTAGGACGAGCTTGAGTAAAAAGATTTTTCAATGAAATTATGTTATTGAGTTTAATGTTGTGTTTAAGGTATGTTTAAAATGAGTAAACATGCATTAACCATTCTGGATTCATCAGAACTCTCTGTCTCTCATTCGAAGTTAGCTAAGAGCTGCTATCTGCCTGTTCCATAACAATTGATAAGCACAGTGTTCAGTTGGAAATCACAAAGACTATTTTGTGAAAGAAATGCTAGAATGAATACAGAAATTCTACATGTCAGTGTTTATGCACTAATATAGGTATTAGTAATTAAACATTAAATTTAACAAATAAGAGATTATAAAATGCTTTTGTTTTCCCAGTGATGGGTTGCGGCTGGAAGGGCATCCGCTGCGTAAAAATGTGCTGGATAGGTTGGTGGTTCATTCCGCTGTGGCGACCCCAGATTAATAAAGGGGCTAAGCAAAATGAAAATGAATGAAAATGCTTTTCTTAAAGCATCTTTAAAACACTAATATACCCCCTGAGCTATAGAGATAATTAATTTGAACGGTTGCTATTACTGTTTGGAAATTTCTTGTCTTGTCTTCAGTGGTGTATTATTGTTTGTAACTTTTGTCTTATCTTTAGTCTTCACCATCAAATACAGGGCCCGGTGGCTACTGAGGTAGCAGACCCTGACACTGAATGGATTAGGGTGATATCTAAACTCCTTGAGTAATCTCAGCTTGATGTTCAGTTGATTTAAGTGTTTGATTAACCTGTCTCAATGTTTGAATTCTAGTAGGTAGTCTCAATGGCTTTCATGGTTCTTGAATGCACTTTCCCAAGTTGCAGAAAATACTGGATCAAGGAGGAAGCCTGCACAGGAGCTGCAGTGTGAGTGGCAGTTGACCAGTGGGCACGAAGGGGGGTACCCTAAGACGGGTAAGATTTTCCCTTGGCCAGAGCGGAAAACAACCTAAGACATGGGACCCCTCGTAACCCCTGGGGCATCTACCCAAAAAGGGGGGTGTTTAATGTGAAAGATGGTGCTGGACTGGGGTGATGTTCCTTCGGCCAAAGGCATCCTTAGAGGGGAACTGTTTGAAGTTACAGTAGTCTGCCTCAGTGACCCCGTCCAGACCTGATCACGAGAATCCTGCCTTTATTGAGGACATGTCTGTCCTTGTGAAAAGCATCAACAGACTATGCCAGGGTATTATGCCCTGAAGGAGATGATTGGTAAAAAGTTAATGGCAATGGGCTTTCAAGAACCATTGGAGACAGTATAGTTTCTTAAAATTTTACCAATATCATGTAATTGGCTGCTTTAAAAGCACTGGATATTTGCGGTCTGATTTGTAAGAATGATGAATTCTTGAATGTGAAGCTGAGATGATTTTTAACTGATGTGTCTGATTTTTCATAGTATTTTACTGATGCAGGTCCTTATGCGTGGCAAAGGACATTTTCAAGATGGTGCTGGCTAAAGATAAAGACTGCCTTTGAGATGGTTTGGATAACACAACTGAATGGAATTAATCAGTTAAGGTAAAATAATTACAAGAAATTCTCTTAGTCTTTAAATAGTTCCAACTGAGTTTTGAAAGATAAAAACTTTTGACATTTGGAACATTGGTAAATGATTAAAGATTCTGTATTGTAATAATTTTAATGTTATAGTCTAAAGACTATTGAAAAATTATGTGCATGAAACAGAGAGACAGAGACTGAGTGAAACCATGAGTCGTGTTTTGCTTTTGTTATCGACTTGCTTAGCAACGATTATAAGAAAGCAAAACAACCCAGCTGATTGTCTTAGAAAAGACATTGATTATGAACAGGAAAACATTGAAACCTGATAAAAGACCATGTAAAACTAGGTGAAACTGGATAGAGAATTTTAAGAATAAATTGTGCGAGTTCAACACCTAAAGCAAGCTTTTTTATGAGCTGTCACAATATTCATACCTATGTTACAATAATGTTTATTGTCATGGGGGAATAATTTGTCCCTGTTGTATGAATATTGTCACTAACCTCTGGAATGAGTGTAATATCATTACAGATTGTCTAAGCAAAACATCAAGCATTCCAGAGGTCAATAATGCTGAGTAAATCAGATGAAAGGATGATGCAGACTATGAGATGAGCTTTAAATGGATGGGTTATCCGGCTCTGTTTGCAATGGTTAATGATGACTTCTTTTCCTGATTCAGATTACTCTCTGAAATAATAATAACTTTAAAAAGTTTTATTAATTTATAGCTGATTTTGAAGTGAAATTGAAGACTGTCATCGATATTAGGTTACAAAACCCATGTCTAAATTCACTGAGAGTTTAAAGGTTAATTACAGTTAACTCTTTCCTATCTGAACGTTAAAGGTATGATGGCATTTAAACAGTGACAGTGGCTAAGTCACTAACCAAATTGTCCAGAAAGCACCCTCACTCTAGCACAGGAAAAATACGCAGAGAATTGAGTTTGAGTCATTTGTGTTAAAGGCAAATGCAGCAGTAAGTCACTCTCTGTCTATGTGTGTGTCCTCAAGGGCAGAGGAACATAATTGTTTGGATGTTGTATAGAACAGAGAGATAAAGTTGAATGAAAGCGTTTGAATCTGATGGTTAAATAGCTGATGTAAGAATTCAGTAGGAAGAGTTTATTCTGCTGCAGCAAAAATTAACAGTTTAAGAAACAAAAATGCAGCATGAGTTTTAAAAGCATTTTGAAGCAGTCAAGTCAACTCAAGTCAATATTAATGTTGTGAATACTGACAGTGCTGTTTGAAAATGTTTCTCACTTATGTTTTCCAGAAACTTAGACTGTCTTTGAATGAAACTTTGATAGTCCCTATCCAAGCAAGAGTCTTGATTATATGTGGTAATAGAATTATTAAATCTGTCTTGTTCAATTGGTAATGCTTGTGAACAGGTTTTACTGTCAAATGACAAATATGAAAGATTTCCAACCTGTGAGCATTTCTAATTGATCAGACAGTAAGAATCAAATGAATTTTATACAAGATCATATTGTTTGCTTCTGATTATGTTGAATGGTTTAGTCAGAGTAAAGTAATATGGTACAAATGACAAGTTGAGAAGATAATTATAAGGTTTAGTCTCATTTCTGTTGAAAGATGCTTGAGTTTGAATTACTTATGTTTGATCTTTGTTGAATTAGACTAAAATTGTGTTAAACCCCTAAAAAGTGTGAACAAAAGGAATGGATTCACAATCCTTCTTCTTGCATGATAATATATTGGATTAATTGTTTTGTAAAAACTATTGCATCTTTCTTGGTCTTTAGGTAACAAGTATATCTATATCTAGTCTCTTTGAGGTGACTGAGGGTCTGGCTCAATGTCAGGAGTGCAATAACAGTGTTCATTCATTTAGCCCGGCTTCCAGAGAGTGGATTTGATATTAGTTTGTTAACTGTGAAGGGGCAACGAGACGCGGCAACGAGACGCTAATTCAGGGAACAGGAGTCATTACTCCCACTTTCCTTAATGTCCTCACTGGTTGACCGAAAGCGGAATTGTCCGCATTGGTCAAAAAGGGGGGACTGAAGGATTCGGATTTCTACCGTCCAGTTCATCTAAGCATGGATCAACGTTTATCCTTTCCTCATCATCCTATGTCTCGTTATGTTTATTAAATATGATTATTTGATCACTTCAATGAGTATTTAATTTTGAAATGATTTCAACTAATGAATAAGTTAAATACACTGCTTTATGTAAGAATGTTCAGTGCATTGCATGTCTCTTTGAAACTATTTTCAGAAGCCACCAAACTAGGTCAGAGGTCACGGAGACCTTGAGTGGAAATGAACGGCTGAAGACTTGAAACAATATTGTTCTATTGTTTCTATTGTTATTTCTATGAGTTAACTCTATCTAAAATGTCTTAAGTGATTTTGCTATTTTTACGGTTAATTCGTCTAAAGTGATTTTACTTTTTAGTCAAGATAGACTTGGTGTAGTAAGAATTTAACTGTCTGAATGTAGATTATACCGGTTTTCAACCAGTTTTTGATAAAGACGGCTGAGAAGTACACTCAGCCTTGGATAAGAAGCAGATTGTACTTTAAGTGTGTGTGCTCTATTTGATTGTAGATACTTTTAACAGGTCTGGAGTCAGCTCTAAACAGTCTATTGGATGTCTGACGTTTATGCTTAAGATATTGTTCAGAATTGTACGCACGCACCCACGTGGAAATTTTCCTAGTCTATCTGTGTTTTAACCAATCAGGCTAGAACACCTATATGTATGACGCAGAAAATGACATTGTGTAAAGAGTATAATTGATGTTGATTTGTGATTGTAAGCAGAGCGGCCTAGGAACTCATTGCGAGTGTTGAAGCTGGCTTCTGCTGATGAAACTGCAAACTATCTTCAGTAAACTTTATTTATTTATTTAAATCTCTGACTCCGGCTCTCCTTCATCTGACAGACTGGTCATTCTTTGGGTTAAAACTGTAAATACCCATAACAATATTCTCCTCCCTCAGATGCTGTGAAGTAAGTCCAGATGTTACAGACACAGAAAAAGACGCAGCAATGGAGAAACACAGCGAGCACCTTCCAGGAAGAGCTGACGGATATTAGAAATAAAGACTCTAAAATAACATTTCACTTGTGTTCTCCATATTTCTGTTGTTATTTTATTTATTCTTATTAGATGTGTCTGTTTAACAGTGATGTAAATCTGTTACCATGTTGCTATATGCACAATAAATAATTTGTCTAATTGTAACACTATTGCATCCTCAAATAATGTATTAGTTATGATTTACACGTGATTACAACGTCATAGACGTTCAGGTATAACGATATAACATTTCACAGCTTTAAATGATAAGTTCAGTAATTATATATGTATAATTAGGCTAATAAAACATTTAAATTATGCAGTAACACGTTTTATAAACGGCCTGAATCAGGCACAAACGTCCAGAAGATGACATATTTCGACGTGCAGAAACCGTGTAGAAAAGACGTGCGATTCACGGCCAGAAGACGTAAAAGACGTCGGTTGGATTTTCATTTTGGCACTACTTTTCAACCATGACGCAACGTGACGGAGGGACGTCTTTTCAACGGTAATCGGACGTCCAAATGTTTGCTGGGTAAGTTGTCATTTAATAAGAATATGTACTCAACTTTTACAAAAATGTCAGATAGAATCTTATAATTCGAAGGTGATGAAATGTTTCCTAAAATTAAATAAATTGAGTTCAATGTGGGAAAAGTGTGTGTTTTTTTACCCAGACATTTAAAAAGAACTCATTTTAGAGCAGTAATCAGAATACTGTGATATCGTCAAACCGTGATATTTTTATCCAAGGTTATCATACCGTCAAAAACTTATACCGGCCCATACCTACACCGAATACAGTATTTTCCTTATTTATAGGTTTTGCATAGCCGTGACATAGGTTTCAATCTGTGTAATGGCCCTCTCCCCCTCTGTGAGCGCGCCCATGCGCGCACACACCATCCATTTGCAGGAAGCGCCTGCGGCAGCGTTCCATCAAAACTAATCATAACCATTCAAATCTGCCTCCCCGCTGCAAGATGTAGAAAGGAGGACGACTGTTTTACGCAGAAAAATCACCAGATCCTTTCTACATCCTTGAATAAGAGAAACTGCACATATTTTGCGTATTACAAATAGCTCATTCTTGTGATCGGTTAATTCACTAGTTGTCCTGAAGTGAACAGAGATCTGCAGGGGCGTTTGTTTGAGCGCGCTCTCACTCTCTCTCTTCTCTCTCTCTCTTTTGCTCTATCCGGGTCTGGCCCAGAGGGGTTGTGAAACCCCTGGAGCGACTCTCTGTGAATTCAGCTTCAGCTGGGCTCCATTCCTCAGCGCTTGAGCAAGGGGCGCGGACAGGAGCCCAAACACGGAGAGGTGACACGTCGCTGGATGTCCCATGTTCCAGGTGAGGAGCGCCAGATTGGGCTTTGTGGGTTTTTTTCTACAGAGAGAGACAGTGGGTCTTCAGAGCGCAGCTGCATGTACGCATGTGCCAAAGGATGAGCGCGTTTGGGACAAAAATATTTATCTTCTCCCAGTTTACATCCCGTCGCTTCCCGATATGTGTGTAATGGCAGCGCGAAACGACACTTGAAGCAGTTTGTCTCTTGTCACATGCGAAACTGTTCTGGAGCGAAGCCTCGAATAATTGAAATCGTAATGGCGTCCTCGATTAGGTTTAGCGATGCGCTACGATAAATGCGAGGCGAATTTGATGAACGATATTGTGGAAATCTGCTCTTTAACACAGCGGCTGCTTTTGTAGTGCTCATGTAAGGTTTCGGCTTGTCGGGTTGATGGCATTAAAGAGTGCGTTTTGGCGCATTTGTAACACTTTTGAATGTTCCCGAGGATGTTTTTTTCTTGTTTACGCGTGTTTAGCTGAGACTGTTATTTTTAACCGCTGTGTTTAAAGTTAAGCATTCCTTCATTCTCGTCATGTAATGCGCTACAGCTGCTGCTCTCAGAGCGCGAGAGAGGAGAAAGACGCACGTGCGCATGTTTCAATGGAGCCGCGTTTTAAGTGCACTGATTGTGTTTCCTGAGCACTGTATCGTGTCCTGTAAGTTGTCTTCTGCTGGATCACAGCTGTGGCGCCTCATGCTACCAGCTCGTGGAATTGTCATTTACTGTCCAAGTGGATGTATGTGGTACTGTCTGTACGGTCTAATTAGGTTACCTGGCCAAGGGAGGTTTGCCATAAAAAAAGAGAACGCTGTAGTGTGCACTAGAGGGGGCTTTGCTTTTGTATTTTGTACTGTATTAATGCACATGTACCCACTTTTATCTATCTATCTATCTATCTATCTATCTATCTATCTATCTATCTATCTATCTATCTATCTATCTATCTATCTGTTAGTATTGTTTTAACGCTCATACTTTAATAGTATATATTAGTATGAATAGTATTATATTATTAATACAATTTTTCCCCCTTTTTAGTGTCCATTATTATTTCAGTGTCCATTATTTGCACTTTTCAGAATCCAGCTGATCCGATATGTAAACCTGGTATAGTGTTCACCTACTGTGACATCACAGTTTACAAACTGAATTTGACATTATATTCAGAAATTGTGACCTGCAGTTGGCCCCTTTAAAGAGGTTGCTGCTTTCCTGGAGAACTTTGCGGAGACAGAATGGACGAGTGTGGACGACACAGTCAGCAAAAGCCTCATCTGCTAAATCTGGAAAAGCCTTGTATAACTGTAGGGGAGCATAAAGCACAAATGTAATTGGTCTCGTAGAGAACACAAGCATTCCTGTACGGAACACCATCACCCACTAAAACGCACACAATGGTTCGCATGCGGCGCTGAATCGCTGCCCACGGACAGGGCAGAGTTGTTGAGTTTTCTGACTCATTCCTGTGGAATATTCAACATGTTAATGTGAGCTTGGAATCACCTCAAACACAGGTTACTAATCCTAACACTGTCTTTCTGCGCTTTTCTGTGCTTTGCATATGCACGCATGAATATGGATAAGATTAAGAGCAGGATGTCATGCAAGTCTTAGCATCTTTATGACTCTTTCTGAAAGCCCTGCGACGCATACATGGGAAATGAACTGTAGCCTATAATATGGCTGGACGATTTGGCCTAAAATCAAAATCTCGATTAATTGAACATTTTAACTCGATCACGATTAATGAACGATTATTTTACTTATTTATAAAAAAAATTTGTCCTCATAGTTCACTGACAAGTTTTATATGCCATCTAAAGGCATCGCTGGCGCTGCTTCCAATCATCGTCAGTGTAGTGCAAAGTAAGACATAGGGCTGGGCATTTTTAATCGAAAAATAATCGAAATCGACATTCAGAACCTATAATCAATCTAATTTCTCCAGGTCAATTTTCTCAATTACTTTCCCTACCATGTGTGGAGTCACTTGACCCCGCTCTTTTAAGGCAAAATTATACTTATTATATTATGATTTATACTTATTATTATTATTATGATATTATACTTTTGCCAAGGTCACATGTACAGTCCAGCGCAGCCTTCGCATACCCGTGCACCTCTCAATAAAATGTACTTACATGTCACAATGACATGTAGCACAAGCTTTGTGATTGGTTGGTTTGGTAGCGGTGATGACGGTGAGAGAGCCGCGTTTTAGGCAATGTGTGTTTTAATTTCAGCATTGATGTTCAATAAATAATCATAGATAGTAGATAGTGTGTTTCCTTCTATTATTTTAAAATCAAGTAATTCACCCTACATTAAAAAAATCTCTCATTTGTAATATGTGAGCATATTTACTGTACAAAACTTGTCAGTGAACTAAGGGCAAAAAGATAAAATAAATAAATAAAAGAATCGTTCATTAATCGTAATTGAGTCAAAATGTTCAATTAATCGAGATTTTGTTTTTAGGCCAAATCGCCCAGCCCTGATCTCGACTTGACCAGAGATCAGATGTGGCTGCAAAGTGGCCAAAATCAGCCACAGACTTTAACAGAGCGACGTCACATGACACGTAGGGCAAGTAATTGAAATATTTGAGTGATTATAGGTTCTGAATGTCCATTTCAATTACTTTTCGATTCAGCCCTACGCTATAACGTTCAGACTTAAATGAGAAAGGTCATTATCCTTAACTGAACTATACAACTGTTGCTTCAAATTAGGCCTGTCACAATTAGCGAGCACTTGTGTGATTGTGGTTATTTAATGTAATGTGCAGTGTAAAGTTTAAATAAGGGAAGGATAAGCACAAATACAGATGCCAAAGAGAGATTCATGTGCAGAGCACCAAAAACAAACAAGAAATGACACAGGACAAGGAGACACTTATTATATTTCTGTATACACAAAAAGAAAAAACTGCTGTAAAGTAGACCAAATCAAAGCCCTGTGTCTTTATATTCATTCATTCATTTTCTTTTCGGCTTAGTCCCTTTATTAATCAGGGGTTGCCACAGCGGAATGAACTGCCAACTTATCCAGCATATGTTTTACGCAGTGGATGCCCTTCTAGCTGCAACGCATCTCTGGGAAACATCCATACACACTCATTCACACACACAAACACACACTACGGGCAATTTAGCCCATTCAATTCAACGTGGTTGAGAAACACTGCTTTACATTATGAAAAGGCTTATCTTACTATGAATAAATGCCTCTTAGGATAACTTTTTTACCAAAAATGTTCTTTGAGGAACCAAAAAGTTTCTCCTCTGATATCATTATATAACAAAAAAACACTACACAAAAGAGTGTAGAATAGCACTTTCCAGCACACAGACTGTTATGTCTGAGCGCAACAGTGAAACAGCGACCAGAAAGTATCAGCATGCACTACAGGTGCTCCATTTCCATCTCTCCCATCTCCATGTTGGCTCGCCCAAAGATGGTTTCCATCTCTCTCTCTGAGCCGTACATACCCAGACACACACACTCTCACACATTCAGTAGTTACTCTCTCTTTTTTTTTTCTCGTCAGCCTGGGGCTCTGGCAGTAGGTTCAGCTATATCGCACCTTGGTGTTCCTCTCTCTCTCGCTTTCATTCTCTCCCAAGCCTCGGAGGTAGAGGCGATTTGTGATGCTGCGCTCACACTGTTTTTTAAAAAAGTGCTTCCTCTGAACTTCTCTATCTCTTCAGATTAGTCAAGGAACAAATTACCTGCCTGCACATAAAAAGGCCGCTCTCCAATCCTCCGCACAGCCCATGTAACGAGCCTGATCTGCCTTTTGAAGAGCGGGCATGTTATTTTCCCTCACGCCCGCAGGCTACCCTGCCATGCAAATGATTATGAAATTAAATTTAAAACTATACATGTATTCAGCCTCTCTCTTATCGCTATCTGCACAAAGCGCATACAAATCAGGCCGGGATCAGGGCCTCGGCTCAGGACTGCACTTTAAAGCTTTGCTAATTGCTAATTGGGTATCTAGGTGTGAAATGGGCTCTGCTAACGAGAATTTAAAATGTGGAAAGGAGGGTTTCTTTCTCTCTCTCTCTCTCTCTCCTTCTCTTTTTTTTTTTTTTTTTTTTTGCTTTTCTGCTCTGGCTTTCCTTTGAGAGATGTCTGAGCTGTTTCTGGTGACATGCCTGTGGGCAGGAGTGACAGAATGAGACAAAAGAAGAGAGGTCTCTCGTTTCAAAATGGAGGCTCATCCTTGCACGCCGATGTATGTGTGCTGTGCGGAGGAGAGAAATGAGATACAGGTCCGGCGGTGTTCGCTTGGGAAAAGGTTTAATGATGAGGGATTCAGGCTTCTTGAACATGAAGGTGGTTGGTTGAGTTTTGAGTTGTGGCGAGGGCTGACCTGAGGACTGCAGTTACTGAGGGTGTTGTGTTGGCACTGTGGCCTCCAGACTTTACAGCCGGTTTCTCAAACTGTGGTGACTGAGGTCTTCCTCATTTGAGACAACTCTTTAATGTCATGGAGAAGTCTACTAATGAGCTAACACTTAAATACGGTGTGTTTGATGAGGTATATGTCTAGGTTGCTGGAGGTTCTCAAGTGGCAGCGGAAAACAGATAAAAGTTACTAGCCCAAAACTGGTGCTTATAGAAAATAGTTACATAATTACAAAAAGGGAACAGGATGACTACACCTAAAATATCATAAGCTTGGATTTCATCAGAATTAATAATTATATTTAAGAATAACATATTTTTAAACATTATAAACTTATATATATTGATGTTTATATATTTTTTCTTTTTAAATTAATCAATTCATTTGGTTTATTTATATTGGGTACACCTTACTAGTACCGGGTTGGACCCCCTTTTGCCTTCAGAGCAGCCTTAATCCTTCATGGCATAGATTCAACAAGGTACTGGAAATATTGCTCAGAGATTTTGGTCCATATTGACATGATAGCATCATGCAGTTGCTGAAGATTAGTCGGCTGCACATCCATGATGCGAATCTCCCGTTCCACCACATCCCAAAGGTGCTCTGTTGGGTTGAGGTCTGGTGACTGTGGAGGCCATTTGAGTACAGTGAATTCAATGTCATGTTCAAGAAACCAGTCTTGGATGATTCGCGCTTTATGACATGGTGTATTATCCTGCTGGAAGTAGCCATCAGAAGAAGGGTACACTGTGGTCATAAAGGGATGGACATGGTCAGCAACAATACTCAGGCTGTGGCGTTGACATAATGCTCATGTGGTACTAATGGGCCCAAAGTGTGCCAAGAACATATCCCCCACACCATTACACCATGGATTCATTCTTTCATGTTGTTGCCACCAAATTCTGACCCTACCATCCAAATGTCGCGGCAGATATTGAGACTAATCAGACCAACACAACGTTTTTCCAATCTTCTATTGTCCAATTTTGGTGAGTCTGTGTGAATCGTAGCCTCAGTTTCCTGTTCTTAGCTGACAGGAGTGGCAGCCGGTGTGGTCTTCTGCTGCTCAATCTCAAAAGATCAGCAGTTCCTGAAATACTCAGACCATATATATATATATATATATATATATATATATATATATATATATATATATATATATATATATAGTTGAAACCAGAAGTTTACATACACTCTAAAAAAGGAACATAACCATTTTTTTTTAAATGTGTGGTGGTAAAACATACTAAACGTTTACTATTTTAGGTCCGGTAGGATTACCTAAATCATTTACATTTGCTAAATGCCAGAATAATGAGAGAATTTTTTTTGAGAATTGTTTATTAATTTCTAGAGAGTCAAAAGTTTACATACATTACCTTGCTATTTTTTTAGCTTTGCTTTTAAACTGTATAACTTTGATCAAATGTTTTGGGTATCCTTCCACAAGCTTCTCACAATAGTTTGCAGGAATTTTGGTGCATTCCTCCTGTCAGAATTTGTCTGAGTCAGATTTGTAGGCTGTCTTGCTCGCACAAGCTTTTTCAACTCTGCCCACAAATTTTCTATAGGATTGAGGAAAGGGCTTTGTGATGGCCACTCCAAAACATTCACTCTGTTGTCCTTAAAGCACATTTTAACTAATTTGGCAGTCTGCTTAGGGTCATGGTCTGTTTGGAAGACCCATTTGTGGCCAAGTTTTAATTTCCTGGCTGATATCTTGAGATATTGCTTCAGTATTTCTACATAATGTTCTTTCTTCATGATTTCTTCTATGCTGTGAAGTGGACCAGTCCCTCCTGCAGCAAAACAGCCCCACAACATAATGCTGCTGCCCCCATACTTCACAGCTGGGATGGTGTTCCTAGGCTTGTAAGCTTTCCCCTTTGTCCTCCAAATGTAACACTGGTCATTATGGCCAAACAGTTCAATCTTAGTTCCCTCAGACCACAGAAAATTATTCTTTTTTCCAGTGTAATTTAGCAAATTGTAATCTGACTTTTTTGTTGATTCTGGCTTGTTGATTTCCCCATGTTTTCACACAAAAAAGCAGTGTTTTTGAGGTTTTCCTTAAATACTGTTCTACAGTTGTGCCTCCAATTAACTCAAATGTTGTCAATTAGCCAATCAGAAACTTCCAAAACCTTGACACCATCATCTGAGCTTTTTTAAAGGCATAATAATCTTACTGTATATGTAAACTTGACTTTCAAGAAAAGTTATAAAAATTTCTCAAAATATCTCATTATTCTGCTATTTAGCATAACAGAAACAAATTTGACAATCCTAACTTAAGAGAAAAAGATTAGTTACATTAACATCTGACTTTTTTTTTAAATGGTTATGTGCCTTTTTATACTGTGTATGTAAACTTCTGGTTTCAATTGTATATATATACTGTATATATATATATATATATATGTGTGTGTGTGTGTGTGTGTGTGTTATGAGACAAATCTTCTTTAAACTTCATGAAAGTAGAGTAAATATCATAGAGATGCTCTAATTTGTTCATTGACTGTTATCTTTTGTTTAGAGAAGTGTTCAAAGTTCAGTGTTTCCAAGTCTACACAGAGACTCTGACCATATAAAGTTAATGAGTCAGATGATCGCTGTTGATTTGCTGATGGATGAATAGAGCTTTTTTTTCATCCCTCCTCAAGCTTTGAGCCCTACTGAGCTCTAAAATCCGCTTCCTCATGCGTTGCTTCTCTCTGAGGCACAGCGCCGGAGACAAACATCTGCCTTATTCTCCAGAGCCAAACCTCAGCTCTGTGCTGTTCATACTGAGACAGCGCTGGCCCGAGGGCTCTCACGACACACACACACACACACAGGCGAGAGGAGAGAGGCGTGAATGCAGAAACACTTAGCAATGTGTTCTTCATCAAGGTCACTCATATTGGATGATCTTGGATTAATGTAGGAGTGTAATGAATCAAATGAAACACACAGCTATATTTCCCCCATACAGTAGATTATATTTGGAGGTGCTGCATGGCTCTATGTTATAAGCTGAGATCAACTTTGAGATTTTGGACTTTTTGGTTGTCAGAAAGTATTCTAATGTAAATAAAACATCTAAAATATACTTTTAATTGTTTATTTTATAACATTATTAATTTGCATCTGTAGATTTAAATTTTAATATAAAGGCTGTTTTCTCAAAATAAGTTTTTAAAGCCATAAAAATCAGCTTCAGCATCACTAGCATACAACAAACTTCACAGTTTCATTCATATCAGGATTCTGAAGGGTTTTTACAGAGGAATTTGTTCATATAATAATAATTTATATAATATTAATAATAATAATAATAATAAAGCATGATTTGCCTGATTATATACAACATGTTTGTGATATATATCAGTATTTTCTTAATGTAATTAATTAATTTAAATAAAGAATATTATGAAATTAATTTAAATAAATAAATAGAATTTTTTTTTACCCTTTTCACCTGCAGTTTTGTGTGAAGCAATTTCATACCAAATGCTCAGGATTCATTCAAACATGGAAATATCAATGCACAAATGAGTAAAGCCCTGAAATATGCCATGATGCAATTCAGTCAGGCTCCGTTTACATTACAATAGCCTCTTCGCTACAGAAGAAAATGAAAATGTGCCCGAGCCTGAGAAAGTCTGCATTGAGCTCCAGCTGAGCTGCGTTTGCAAATCACAGCACATAAATGCATATCTTTAAAAAAAATAAAACAAGTTAAATACAGTGCAGTAACACTCTGTCGCATCATAAATAGCAAACGGGATGAAAAAATGTAGGCGAGATCACCCCCCCAAAAAACATCTAAATTCCGTTATGATTCACTCACCATGATGCTGTTTTGAATAATATTTTCCATGCAGTGGCATTGGATGGAGCTTTAAAGCTTTGAAAAAAAAATCACATAAAGTATTATAGAATGGTTCATATGACTCAGGGGTTACATTAACAGACTTCTGAAGCCTTGTGTGACAAAAAGACTGAATTTTACTTACTCTAATCTTTCAATAAGTAAGATGATTATGGCCACATTTTGCGCGAAACCATTTTAATTGATGAAACCGAACAGTGTTTACTTGAATGCTAAATATAGTGCTAAAGGGCTGATGTGCATGTTTATATGTCACAAGCTTCAGATCTGATTGAATCTTTTTGACATGCGAATGAACACAGCACTCCATGTTGACTTAATATTTGTATATTTCGTGTTCTAGTTTGGAGACGTTAATTCATTGCAACACTTAATAAATAAAAACGAACAGTGAGCGAGTAAAATGTACTATTATACTATTACTAATAGACTGTTGTAAAGTAATAATGACTAAGTTATAGCTGTTTAAATAACTTGTGAGGCAGATTGAGTTCATTCCAAACATGAAATGTACTTAAATCTGAGTGGAAAAACTCAAGAAGAAGAAAAAACATCACATGCACTTTTTATTACCTTCAAGTTTCAGTATGATCAAGTGTTTTGACCTCTCTTAAAGCCATTTCAATTGGTTTGTGATATACATGGAGATTTACATGGAATACTTTATTAAAATTGGACTGTTTTCAGAATACAAATGACTTTGTCGCTGCCTAACGCCTATAGCTGGTTAGAACATTAGCATTACTGGTTGGTTATTTTTCTCAAATACGTCCCAGAAAGAGACAGAATTTAAGGGTGTTTTCACACCTGCCTTGTTTAGTTTGGTTGTATCACACTAGAGTTCGTTTTCCCTCTTGGTGCGGTTCGTTTGGGCAGATTTGAATGTAGCAATCGCACTTGAGTGCGCACCAAATGCTTTCAAAGAAACCCTGGAGCAGTTTGTTTGTAGCGATAACATGATCCAAATTTAAAAAAGCCCTAACCACAAAAAGTACTGCGTCTTTTGGACTAATCCAGCTGCCGTAGTCTGATGCGCTGTCCCATCTTATGGGGTGTGGAGGAAAAATATTTGTTGACAGCGCTTTACCTACAATTTCAAACAGAGAGAGAGAGAGAGATAGAAAAACATTACCTGATGGATCGTTGGTAATATTTCCAGAAGATGTCCTTGTCGCAGTTTAGCTAAATTAATTCACGCCTCCTCTTGAAGTGACTTCGCCTTCGCCATTTGCAATGCATTGAAACATTGTTTTTCATGCTTCATTCTATAGTTTGTGTAAAGTGATGTATACAAACTAGTATACAAACTAGTATACTATGACCAGGGATACAATCAGCCAGAGCAGTCGTCCCTCCATAGTAAAAAGCGACATTTTGTGTCTGCCGATTTGTTTACTTGCGGGAGTTCCATTGGCATTTTCCCGCACATTAATTCTGACCAATTGAAAAGCAGTTTAGGAAATACGTTTAATAACATCTGGCCAATGAGTGATGTGGATTTTGTCACATGACTGCACTTTGGTTCTTGTCAACTGATTCGGACCAAAGAAATCAGTGTGATGTGAAAAGGACCCAAAAACGGCAGAAAAATGCTACAATGTATTATTTGCTGCCCTTGGTCCGGACCAAATTAACCGAATCACAGATTCGAACACACCCTAAAACATTAAGCAGTGTCAGTTTTTCCTTCACCTATTGTCACTGCAATAGTGAAGAGAGGATCATGTGAGCACTACAGTTATTTATATGACTCCTGAAAGTTTGCATAAATGAATTAACTGTGGCTGTTGCTAGTGTTGCTGGAAATTACTAGATCTCCATTGAAATGAATGGGATCTGGTCATTTTACCAGTGTTGCTGGTAGTGTGAACGCAGGTTAATCTGGATACAGTGCTCCATGTAAATACATCTTTACTGATTTTATTAATTAATCCAAGTGAGAACTGAATGGATCCATGTTGCACAATTGCCTCACAGCAAGAAGGTTGCTGGTTCGAGCCTCGGCTGGGTCAGTTGGCATTTCTGTGTGGAGTTTGCATGTTCTCCCAGTGTTCACGTGGGCTTCCTCCGTGTGCTCCGGTTTCTCCCACAGTCTAAAGACATGCGCTAAAGGTGAGCTAAATAATAATATTGGCCGTAGTGTATGTGTGTGAATGCAAGAGTGTATGGGTGTTTCCCAGTGTTGGGTTGCGGCTGGAAGGGCATCTGCTGCGTAAAACATATGCTGGATAAGTTGGCAGTTCATTCTGCTGTGGCGACTCCTAATTAATAAAGGGACTAAGCCGAAAAGAAAACGAATGAAAGTAAACTGGAGCAGCTGGTTCACTGGTTCATGAGTTCTTAGTAAACCTAAAATAGTGTACTTTAGGTAATTACAGTATTTTACTGACTGCTAAAAATGTTTTACCTGAATGTAATCTGTACTACAGTTTGCAATTGTGTTGAAATTCCCCTGATGTTTGTAAAGTACTTTGGGTGTATACAGTTGAACACAGTGAAATATAAATGTTTTATTTTGTTTGTTCATTTACACGCATCCTTGTCATATGCACACTTTAAAGTATTGAGTTATCTGCATCCTGAGTAGTTCTATGAACTACTACTACTAGGAGTACTACTACTCCTGTTACATACCGCTTTTCACATACTATACAGTAGGAAAGTATGTCATTCACATACATCATTTGGCTTATGTAGAAATTCTTTTTGGGTCAACCCATGAACCACTGAACCAGCTGATTCAGATTACTAGATGGTTCAGTTCTGATTGGGATGATTATCAGTGAGCAAATTTCAGCCTATTTGTCACACAAGGCTTCATAATACTCTCGGTATGGCAATTGAGTGATATGGGCCATTTTATTTTTAGTGGGCTTTGCATCCTTTTTGAAGCTTGAAATCTCAGTTTATTGTCTGAATATTATCCAAAATGTGTCCTTTTCTGTTCTCCAAAGCTTTTTTTAAAAAGTTCTAAGATTTTTTGAAGACTTAAAAGACTTTAAAGTTTTGTATGACTACTTTTATAATACATTTTTGGTGCTTTATTTAGTTTCACAGTGCCAGTTCTCATTCATTTTTGTTAAATTTCATGTTGATGATATTCTTCAAGATGATATGAGGTGGACAAAGTATTGATAGTTTTCATTGTTGTGCTATTGGGTGGCTGGGGGCTTAACTGTCTCTGTTATGTGTGTTTTCTCCATTTTAGAGTGGTGTTTTCTGCCTACTGGCCATCACTGCACTGCATTCACAATCCCAGTGTGTGCACTTTATGCTGTGTCGAAATTATTCTTACCATGCACATAAATATCAATTAGCTCACCACACCTTCATCCCTCTCTCTCCCCATCTGTCACTCTCTCTCACACACACACACACACACATACACACATGCACAAAGGCTGCATACACACTCGAAAGTATATGGATGGCCTCAGGGTTAGACATGATCACAGCTGCTTCTGGAAACTCCCAAATCAAGTCAGCCTGCCTGAGCTGCATAGCCCTTTAATAATTAGCAGGTGTGTGTCTGTGTGGGTGTATTAAAGCATAATCATTTACTGCTTAATTCAACTGCAGTCCAATATACAGCATAGCTGACCGTTTGCCTCGCTTCATCTCTCTGTTCAAGAGAGTGTGTTTTAATTTTGGGCAATTCAGCTCCCCTTTCCCTGCACCTTTAAGAGCGCGTGCCTGTTCTCGTAGCTGAAGGTCACTAAAACGCACAAAAAGCTCTCAGCTCTGCGGTCCAATATAGCGCATGCGCAGTGCCTCGGGACTCATACACTGTCAGACTGCAATATGGCGAGAATGCCTGGCAGCGGGGACCACTGCTGTAGAGATGATGATGAACCGGACCCGATGGCGGGGGATCGGGAGAGAGACGGAGAGGAAGAGGAGGAAGAGATTGAGGAAATCCAGATCACCGGGGAAGAGGGAGAAGTGTCAGAAGAAGAAGCCGAGTTAGAGTGGGAGGAGTGCGGGGAGCCCGACAGCTGCGCTGCTGCCGTGGAAACGGGGGAAGCGGTCCTTATGCGGAATACGGACCAGCTCGAGTCCGTAGCGGAGGGGGACCCGCTTTTCGGACCCGAGGGAGACATGCACCGCTCCAGGCTCAGCGAGAACACGCGCCTGGCCACTCGGTACGCGGTGCGAATCTTTCGGGAATACCTGACAGAGAAAGCGCAAAGTACGGACTTTGAGAGCATGGACAAGCACGCGCTCTGCAAAGTGCTGCGCTCCTTCTACTCGGAGGCGCGCTCCAAAAGCGGACAGCTGTACAGCAAGTCCTCTCTCATCAGCATTCGGAGCTCGCTGAACCGCTACCTGAACGAGCCCCCCTTTTGCCGCACGCTGGACCTCACCAAGGACCCCGAGCTGCGCAGCGCCAACCTCGCGCTCGCCGCGGTCATACGCAAACTGGAGGAGCAGGGCGCCGGTCCCGTGGTGCAGAAACAAGCCATCACGCGCTCCGACCTGAGGAAACTCTACACATCGGCCGTGTTCAGCGCCAGCTCGCCGTTCGGGCTGCTCAACAAAGTATGGTTCGAGACTTGTATGTACTTCTGCACGAGGGGGCGGGAGAACCAGCGCGAGCTCGAGGAGGACTCTTTCGGACTCGCCGTGGACGAGGACGGACGCAAGTTTGTGTACTTCAAAGCGCTCGGGCCGTACCACAAATCACGTTCCGCCTCCTGGACGAAAAAGAGGTCGGACACGGACGACGACAACCTTCCTCGCATGTACGAGACCGCCACGGAGTTTTGCCCGTACGCGAGCTTCGTCAAGTACCTCTCGAAGCGCAATCCTCTCTGCAAGGCTTTTTTCCAGCGCCCGCGGGATCACTGCAGCGACACCGACACGACCTGGTACGAGAATAAAGCCATCGGCAAGAACCTGCTGGGCACAAGAATGCAGATGCTGTCGCGGGCCGCCAAACTGTCGAAGACCTACACCAACCACTGCATCGGCGCCGTCTCCATAGCAACGCTCAACGGCATTGCGGGCATCGGGTCAAAGTTAGCGCCTCTCCGCGCCTCTCCGGAAACGGTGAACGGGGCGCACGTGCTGCACTGCGAGGACGAGCTCGAGCTCAAACCGCAGAAGCAAGTGACCAAACGCCCGCGGACGCTTGTCTATCCGGTAAGCGTTGCGGGACCCGGGGCATCGCCGAAAAGACAGTGCGCGCGCGCAGACACTCCGACTGTCACCGCGCGAGTCTCCTCTCGCTGCGAGCCGGGAGAGAGTCCTCACATGCTCCCCTCACAGGTAACAGCGATTTCATGTCTTTAGCACGCAGACAGCACGCTTTTGGCTCTTAGAAAAAGCGCTAAACACTCTTTAATCGGTTTTACAAGCGACTCTGTTGTCTGTCAATCACATCAGTCAATGGACAATTGTGTTTTCACAGCGAGCGTATTTATGCAAATGATTGAATTAAAGCAACAACCGTGGGATGTCAGATTTGACTCATCTGTGTGTCATTTTGCATGGAGCATTTGTCAGCAAATCCGCGATTTACTTCTTCATTCTGATGTCGATTTCCATTCTGTTTCTGTTTAACCCAAGAGTGAGATTTCAGTCAGAAACTTGTCTTCAGTAAAACACTTTGTATGTTTTTTATGTTTCTCATTTAAATCATTAGGGTTTATCTCTTTTTTTAAGGATTATCAGGTTAGACTGAGATTAAATCCTGGATTTCTTTTACACTATTGGTCAAAGGTTTAGAAATATTTTGAAAGAATCATCAAAAGTTGTCAAAAAAAAGCAGGGATATTGTCAAATATTAATTCAATTAATTTTAAATGTGAATATATTTTTTACAAATGTAATTTATTCCAGTGATTTTTAAGCTCATTATTTTCTTATTTTATGTTATGTTTGTTAAATGGAAAGCTCAAAATAAAAGTATGTATTTAAAATGTAAATATACAATGTAAAATGCCATTGTTCCTTGTTATCAGTTTAGTGAATTCAAGTATTTTAAAAGAAATAAAATCTTGCATTTTGAATCGTTATATTTAAGTTTACAACGTACTGTAACATTTATAACTATTATTAAAAACTTGAGATCTGATGCTGAACATTAAGCTTTGAATCACAGAAATAAAATACCTTTTAAAAGCTATTAAACTGAAATATGGTATTTAATAACTGGTATTTATTGTATTTTAAAAATAAAATAAATGTGGCCTTGGTGAGAGACCTCTTTCAAAAACATCCAAAAATCGTAATGTTTTGACCAAACTTTTGACATATTTCCCTATTCATCTCTTTCAGCAGCACACTTTCAATGTCATGGTCCATTTGGGCATATTAGGTTTGATTTCTTCTTATGCTGGTGAATATTATTCAGCTTTGTAAGTAGGCTACACTAAAAACAGATGCTGATTTCTTCACCCTTCAGAATGAAGGTGAGTGTGGAAAATAAAAGCGTTCATTGCCTGAGGAGGAATGAACTGACATTGCACCTGTGCAGGTCCCAAACAAAAAACAAGTCCTAAATATAATACTTGAGACGAGCTGAATGTAGTGTGTTGTTCGTTGGTTGTTGATTGCTTTACACTACAATAATGCCCCAAATAAAGAAAAGATTTATACCTGCCCTGTTTTATACAGCCCCAGCTATATTTTCATTAAAAATGCCCAAGTATTATTTTCTTTTTGTAGTTACATACTAAAGTGTTGTGTAGTTATGTACTCAAATCAAAGCATGTATTTGTCTTTAAAAAGTTTGGTGTGAAATATATATTAGCGACCCCTAGAGGTGGAAGAGAGTCCTAAAGAAGCATCCTGACAAACCTGAAAGTCCATGGCACTTGATGATTTCAGATTCACATCTAATTATACCCTGTTCCCTCCTTTCTAATTAACTGATGTAAAGTGAGCCAGTGCTGTTTGCCCTAATATTTTCCTTGGTGATGTACATTTGGAGATGGGTTAACAGAGAGTTTGACTGAAACTTTGAGAGATGTTTTGCCTCATGCATCAATTAAGTCATATAAATTAGATAGGTCTATGGTTTTATAGTGTTATTCCTTTGTTTTATTATTTGAATTTACAGGTATACCATTCAAAAGTTTATTAAACTCACCAAAGCTGCATTTATTTGATTAAAAACCTTGAAAAAAACACACAATATTGTTATATATTATTGCGATCTCAAATCACTGTTTACAATATATATTAACATATATTTAAAATGAAATTTAATGTATATTACAATGTCATTTATTTCTGTGACTGTGTTACTCCAGTCTTCAGTGTCACATGGACAGAAATTTACTTCAGAAATCAATCTAATATGCTGATTTAGTGCTCAAACAACACTTCTTATTATACATTTTGAAAACCATTTGTGCTGGTTAAGATTTTCTGTACAGATGAATAATACACATTAATAATACACATTAATACAGATGAATAAAACACATTTCACTTTTTTATATTAATATTTGTATTGAATAAGCCTTTGCTGTCACTTTGACAAGTTTAGTACATTCGTGCTAAATCAAACTTTTGAAAGTTTTTTTTTTTTTTTTTTTTTTTGAGCTTACATTTTTGGACGATGTATATTTTTATACCCTTTTAAACATTTGTAGATCGTTAGTATTAAGGTTTATACATTATTCCAAAATAACACAGACTACTGTAAAATAGCGTTTTATTTTAAATGTATGTATTCATTTTTATATTCAAATTATATTTCCTTAAACTGATTTATTATTTTTAATTATTTACAAATTTAAATAATTATTATTTATTAAAGTAACTAAAAAATATGAACGCTAATTATGAACGCAAACCACAGATAAATTGTTATAATATCTGCTTATCTGCAGTTCTTTGATATAGATTATCACCTGTATCTCAATGTCACGGAGGAGCAGTCGGGTTTTCACGGCGTTCACCTCATCAGCACAGCTGTTTCCTTCAGCGAAAAATGTAACTCTTAAACTCGTAACTCTCAAAATGAACTACCAATATTGAACATTTTACAGTTCATGTGGCGTTAACTATACCATACAGTCTTGCACAGAAAGGATTAAACACAGTGACAGAACCACTTGGAGCAGGGGTGTCCAAACTTGGTACTGGAGGGCCGGTGTCCTGCATAGTTTAGCTCCAACTTCCTTCAACACACCTGCCTGGAGCTTTTTAGTATACCTAGAAAGAGCCTTGATTAGCTTGTTCAGGTGTGTCTAATTGGGGTTGGAACTAAAATACCCTGGACACCGGCCCTCCAGGACCGAGTTTGAGCAGCCCTGACTTAGAGAATGTACTCGTTTTAACTGTCACTGAGTCACTGACAGAGATAAAAACATAAAGTATTGTCTAGTATTAAAAAAGTACTTTTAATTTATTATTATCATTCAGATCGACAAAAATGTGAATTAGCCTGTAAGTTTAAAAATATATATTTATATGTATGTCATTTAATTAGAAAAGTGGCAGTTTATTTATGTAATACACGGAAACAAAAAATGCACTTAAATATAGAAAGTGGTTTTTACTACAGTAAACAAGGGGGTTGGCCTTTTTGGCTTATTCAGAACTTAAATGGTTATGATTATATATATAAAAATGTTTTACCCTATAAGGAGCTGAGCCCCCCTAAAATGAAAATCCTAAAATCGCCCCTGGTAGACATTCAACATGTGCAACATTGTTCCCATACCAACTCCAAAATGCCATTGGTGTGTAACTGTCTAAAGTGCATAATAACTTTATCTTGAATCATAAATAATATACAGAAATATTCCATTTTCTTCATTCATTCAAGCATAAAAACTTTAGATCAGCTCACTAGTGTTGTTATGAGTACCGGTTTCAAGCTAAACAACAGTAAATGTTTAGACGGTTAGTATTACACTGTTAACGATTTTACTGTATGACAGGTATAGAGTATGTTACTGTATTTTAAAGTTGCATTGGGAAAATTACTGTACATTTTACAGTAAAGATATACAATACTGTAAATGCATACGCAGCAAGGTAAAAGATGCTGTAAATTTAACAGTATTTTTTTCTGTAATTGATTTACAGCAAGTTACTGGTGAACCGAACTGTAATGTCGAGTTCAGACTGCATGATTTTAGCCTTGATTTTGACTCACCGACAGGTTTTGAGAAATCGCAGACAAATGCCTAAAATCACAGGCAAATCGGTGCTCATTCACGTAAGTGAAAATCACACATTATGAACTATCAAGGCGTGATATGAGAGAATCGCCGATGAGTCGCTGACACCCGTGAGATATTTGGCATGCTAAATATCTGGATCTGTCGGCGATTCAAATCATACCTTGTGAATGTTTTCTGATTGAAAATAACATTAGCGATCATCACAGCCAATAAGAGAGAAGCATTCACTAGTACCGGTACCTGCAGGCCAGCGGGAGGCTGGAAGAGAAGTTAAAAGCACTCATTTTCAGTTTATTTGGACCCAAGAAATGAAGGAAAAACTAGTGTAAATTTGTCAGGAGCACTGTGTCTGATTGACGTGTCATCTGATCAATACCACAATCAGTTTGAAAAGTAAAAAAAAGTTGAGTAGAGATTGTTAATTCTCTTCAAAAGCCAGGTGAGCAACACAAGTTTCTAAAGCTAAAACCTTCTTTTTCCATTATGTAGTTAATAACGAAAGATATATTACGTGACCTCGCGTTGTTTCCATGTCACTTCTCGCGTTTGTTTGGTTGTGAGACGTGGTTTGGACAATGTTGTCTGTGATTCTTCCTATTTTAAAGTCATGCAGTGTGAACTCTCCTGTCGCCGATCCATCCTACAGTGTAAACACAGCACCGACAGAACGCTAACCCAGATAGTCATGCAGTGTGAAAACATCCATGACGACTACTTTGAAAATCATGCAGTCTGAACTCTGCATAAGATGAACTGAATTTTACTGTAGGACAGTTATGCAGTATGTTACTGTATTTTAGTCACATTATGAAAATTACTGTAAAAAAATAAATATACAGTAAGATAAATGGTGCTGTAAATGTAAATACAGTATTTTTACTGTAATTGATTTACAGTAAGTTACTGGTGAACTTCTGCCAGTAAGTTACTGTAGATTCTACAGGAAATTGTTAACAGTGATCCAGTTTTTTAATTTTCATTGTTATTAAAAACCTTATGGATTGTGGTGATTTTGATAACTCATGCTCAATTCTTTACCATTGTAATTAGCTAATCACAAAAGGCAGAAATGCAAATCATGTTTATATAGTATGCTAACTGTTGAGAATATTCAACTAAAGGCTGACTTCTCAAAATGAATATGCGAATCAAATTGCAATATCAGTCAGAAAATGACAATTAGATATTAAATCAAATCGCGCAAAAATTGTAAAAAAAAAAAACAATGCAAACATGGATTCTTGTGAAGTTTGGGCCCTTGTCCAAGTGCAGGTTTAACAACAATACTTTGAATTATCTACAAAAACACACACAAAAGAATGTACATGAATTAATACAAACATAAGCAAATAAATCCAAAATGCCAGGATCCATATTTACATTGTCACAAAATTCTATAAAGCTGCAAATGATTACATTTACCATTACAACCCCAGAGCTCACCGCTAGAAAGCTCTGAAAATCAGTACTTTAATAATTAACCTTCCCTGCTTGTTTATTCAGAGCAGCCACAAACCCAGCGCAAACTTTCTTAAGTTGGTGTCAACTGTCAACATCTCTCCAATTAGCTAATGGCAGAGTCTGCATCTTGCCCTTCTCCGACTGCCAGCAGCATCCAACACACAGGAATAGCAAATAGTTCCTGTAACACTTATTTTCACTTTATTGAATTGCACTTATTTACTGCACTGAACCAGCTTTGTATTTTCAGGCACAAAACATATTATATTATTTTGTGTACAATTTGACAGTATACTTTAAAAAAAAATCTGTCAGAAACCTCTGCCAGATGAATAAGGGCAAACATTTTCCACCCCATGGTCTCATTTTTCTCATTGTCTACACTGCACGCATAAAAATAAGATTTTGCATAAGAAAATGCCTCTTTGACCCAAGCCGGTCTCCCTGTAGGCATAACGCCGCGTTTGGCCACCATCAGTAAACTGCACCCAGTTGTGCCAAAGATGTTTATCATTAGTGCATTAATGCGCTAGCCCGAATACATGTTTACTAGCTCATGTTCTGTGTATTAGGAAGGGTTAATGCTTGTTTTTTTCAGGTCGCTGTATAAGCCGGCGCGCTGAACTCATTCTCTCAGCATGTTTCATTCTGTAAGACAGTCGACTCAGATAACATTACTCCGCTCTGGGCGAAAAATGCATCGATAGTGCACAAAGTACACAAGTATACTTATGTTACAGTTTACTTTTCTCTGTTTTTCATCTTTTAAAAGAAACTCTGCCTGTGGCTGTTTCATCGGGCCTCGGTAGAAAGTGACCATTGAGATTTAGCAAACAGTTATTTCCCAGTACAAGCAGATATTATGGCAGACGGAGCCCGTGGAACGAGCATAATGAGAGTCTGACTGCTGTAATGTGGTTTAGTGCTGACAGTGAAATCACCATTAATGCCATAACGGCTAGATTTAATTATTTCAACTAGTGCGTTGCAGTGCAGTTGTCAAGGTACAAGTGATTATCTGGGTTTATGTTGTGAACCGTTTAGCGTTGTTTTCTCATTCCACGCTCGTGACACATTAACCGAAATGAAGATGCAGCTTTAAAGTGTTCTGGTTAAATACTTAAACGCTTCCTATTCCAGTTTAGTGTGCAGAGTTTAGAGAATTTAGGGATAATTCCCTAAAGTGTGCAAACCTTCAAAAAGCATTTTGGTTTGTTTGGACCAGAAAGGGATGCATAAACATTTCTTAAAAAAAAAAAAGAAAAAAGTAAAACTTTGCAAATGCTTTACACATGTGTCTATTATTTGTTTAAGATACAGGCAGTGCAGAATTATTAGGCAAATGAGTATTTTGACCACATCATCCTCTTTATGCATGTTGTCTTACTCCAAGCTTTATAGGCTCAAAAGCCTACTACCAATTAAGCATATTAGGTGATGTGTATCTCTGTAATGAGAAGGGGTGTGGTCTAATGACATCAACACCCTATATCAGGTGTGCATAATTATTAGGCAACTTCCTTTCCTTTGGCAAAATGGGTCAAAAGAAGGACTTGACAGGCTCCGAAAAGTCAAAAATAGTGAGATATCTTGCAGAGGGATGCAGCGCTCTTAAAATTCCCAAGCTTCTGAAGCGTGATCATCAAACAATCAAGCGTTTCATTCAAAATAGTCAACAGCAAGAAGCGTGTGGAAAAACCAAGGCGCAAAATAACTGCCCATAAACTGAGAAAAGTCAAGCGTGCAGCTGCCAAGATGCCACTTGCCACCAGGTTTTCCATATTTCAGAGCTGCAACATCACTGGAGTGCCCAAAAGCACAAGGTGTGCAATACTCAGAGTCATGGCCAAGGTAAGAAAGGCTGAAAAACGACCACCCCTGAACAAGACACACAAGCTGAAACGTCAAGACTGGGCCAAGAAATATCCCAAGACTGATTTTTCAAAGGTTTTATGGACTGATGAAATGAGAGTGAGTTTTGATGGGCCCGTGGCTGGATCGGTAAAGGGCAGAGAGCTCCAGTCCGACTCAGACGCCAGCAAGGTGGAGGTGGAGTACTGGTTTGGGCAGGTATCATCAAAGATGAGCTTGTGGGGCCTTTTCGGGTTGAGGATGGAGTCAAGCTCAACTCCCAGTCCTACTGCCAGTTTCTGGAAGACACCTTCAAGCAGTGGTACAGGAAGAAGTCTGCATCCTTCAAGAAAAACATGATTTTCATGCAGGACAATGCTCCATCACACGCGTCCAAGTACTCCACAGCGTGGCTGGCAAGAAAGGGTCTAAACGAAGAAAAACAATTGACATGGCCTCCTTGTTCACCTGACTGAACCCCATAGAGAACATGTGGTCCATCATCAAATGTGAGATTTACAAGGAGGGAAAACAGTACACCTCTCTGAACAGTGTCTGGGAGGCTGTGGTTGCTGCTGCACGCAATGTTGATGGTGAACAGATCAAAACACTGACAGAATCCATGGATGGCAGGTTTTTGAGTGTCCTTCCAAAGAAAGGTGGCTATATTGGTCACTGATTTGTTTTTGAATGTCAGAAATGTATATTTGTGAATGTTGAGATGTTATATTGGTTTCACTGGTGAAAATAAATTATTGAAATGGGTATATATTTGTTTTTTGATAAGTTGCCTAATAATTATGCACAGTCCTCCTAAAATAGCTAAAACTAAAAACAAACTAAAAACTACTTCCAAAAATATTCAGCTTTGATATTAATGAGTTTTTTGGGTTTATTAAGAACATGGTTGTTGTTCAATAATAAAATTAATCCTCAAAAAATACAACTTGCCTAATAATTCTGCACTCCCTGTATATATATATATATATATATATATATATATATATATATATATATATATATATATATATATATATATATATATATATATATATATATATATCAGATTTATTTACATTTGAACAAAAACCTTAAGTCAGAATTTGCCAGTTGTATTAATCATTTTGGGTTTGACTGTACGTGATGAAATATTTGGACAATGTTAATGCTTTTCATCGGAGTGGAATATATCTGGTTTCATGTAAACATGGATCATGGATCATGGATCACATGTATTAGCTGGTTCAGACCTCAAAACATACCAAACCCATCTGAATTTTGTGCAATCTGTTATATTTTGCCATGCTGTGTGTGGGAGGTTAAGAAGAGACATGGACAGACAGACTCACTGTGGCTGTCATGAGATGTCTGATGCGGCTTTACCGAGCTCAGCATTTTTGGCTGAGCTGAGAAATATAAACGAAATGCTATTGGCTTTTTTAGAAAAGGTGGAAGAGCTGCTCCATGTGTCCAATCCTATTTCAGTGTAAATTAAACCAACATGTTGAATAACGCTGCCTGTTTCAGGGCACCATTAATGTCCACTTTTCACATTGCAGTCAAATCCTGATGCATAAACTCAAGGCAGAAAAATGACTTGTGACTGATGTTTCATCTTAATTATTTGACTTTCTGCTTTAACTATAAATTATTCAATTGAACTGACCTTAAATAATATTTCTTTCTCTCTCATCTTAAAAGACTGTCTGCTTTGGCAAAAAAAATTATACAATTTAACTGATCTTAAATAATATCTCTCTCTCTCTCTCAGGAAAATCGCAGCAACAGTGTGGGCATGTCGACTCGGCCTATCTTGGCGCACTCGCCGGTCTCGCCGCTGGGTACAGCTGGCATCCCCACACCTGCACAGCTCACGAAGGCCAACGCACCCGTGCACATTGATGTAGGAGGTCACATGTACACCAGCAGCCTGGCCACATTAACCAAATACCCCGAGTCCAGGTAAATGACTATACACACACAGAGTTAAACACAAAAACAAGTGGACACTTTTCACATTTCTTGTGGTTCTCAGAAGTGGAATTCATCGTAGTTATTTTATTAATATCCTATGCTCCTGTTGAAAAACACCAAATTCATGATAGCTATTACATGACTTTGCCAATGTAACTTTTTTTGGTGAGAACAACTTCAGTTGTTTCAGTTGTGTTTACAAATACCCCCAAAACATTATTCAACATGTTATAGATCACTATTTTCCAATAATAAAATAGTTCAGACTGACTAAATTGCACCCTCTAATACATATATTACTATGTATAATAATACTATAACCTACCTATAATACCTATAGTACCTATAATACCTATAGTACCTATAATACTAAGCACAGGTATGGGGCAGCACGGTGGCGCAGTGGGAAGCGCTCTCGCCTCACAGTAAGAAGGTCGCTGGTTCAAGCCTCAGCTGGGTCAGTTGGCATTTCTGTGTGGAGTTTGCATGTTCTCCCCGTGTTGGCGTGGGGTTCCTCCAGGTGCTCCGGTTTCCCCCACAAGTCCATAGACATGCGCTATAGGTAAATTTGGATAAGCTAAATAGTCCCTACTGTATGTGTGTAAATGAGAATGTATGGGTATTTCCCAGTAATGGGTTGCAGCTGGAAGGGTATCCGCTGCGTAAAACATATGCTGGATAAGTTGGCGGTTCATTCCGCTGTGGTGACTCCAGATTAATAAAGGGACTAAGCCAAAACGAAAATGAATGAATGAAATGAGTAGCATAGGTATTATCAAAAGTGGTGAGATTTTGTTGTACCTGCTAAAAGGGATAGTTTACTCAAAGATGAAGATTATGTCATCATTTACTCACAGTTGACTTGTTCCAAACCTGTTTGAGATTCTTTTCTCTGTTGAACACAAAAGAAAATATTTTGAAGTAAGCTAAAAATCTAAAACCATTGACCTCTATATGTTTTTCCTACTATGGATGTCAATGGATACAGGTTCAGTTACAGGTTATTTTGTGTTCAACATAAGAAGGAAGCTCTTCTGTTTATAACCACTTAAGGATGAATAAAAAGTGAGTCAATTTAAATTTTTGGCTGAACAACCCCTTTAAAAATAAAAGTTTCAAACTTTTTCAGTTTTGTCAGTAATGCCATAAAACAGGGTGTCCAAACTCGGTCCTGGAGGACCGGTGTCCTGGAGGGTTTAGCTCCAACCCTAATCAAACACACCTGAACCAGCTAATCAAGGGCTGTTTCTCAATTCCAAGAACACAGAGAACGGACTTGTGTTCTTGTAAAGACCTCAGAAGAACAAACTCGGGAAACCGCGAGAACACAGAATGCGTCCTGTGAGCAATGAGATGCTGCGTTCTCCCTGATGTTCACGTGACCTTCATGCATTTTTAATGGAAATTTATTTAAACATTACAGCATTTATACAACGATTTATTGTTTTTCCCCTTTTCACAATATATGCTATGCATATAGACCTTACAAATATACGTTGCACAACACAAATAACACAAATTTGAATACAAATTTCAGCAAATAAACACCCTTAATGTGTTTATGCCTTTATTAAGATTTTTATTAAGATTTTTTATTAATGTTTACTTTCACCATCTCATTTAGGGAAACTTCTGAGGTAAAGAAGTTTATCTCTGAACTTTAATAATAAATCTATATAAAATGCTGCCCTTCCCACCTCCAGTCGCAATGACATCTGGGACTTCTAGAGCACGTTAGTTTGGTGCTCAAGTCTGCATCAGTGCATACTCGATATCAAGAACACATTCCGGGAACCTTCACGCGTCCTCTGTTCTTGCGGTCTTGAGTTTTGGAACTGAACTTTGGCGGTTGATGATGACATTAACACACGAGGACGCAAGGTCGCTGAAGAATGCATAATGAGAAACAGCCAAGCTCTTTCTAGATATACTAGAAACTTCCTAGCAGGTGTGTTGAAGCAAGTTGGAGGTAAACTCTGCAGAACACCGGCCCTCCAGGACCGAGTTTGGACACCTCTGCCATAGAAGAGCCACTTTTTGGCTCTCCAAAGAACCTTTTAGTAAAGAGTACTTGAAAGAACCATGTTTTTATAATGTGAAAAACTTTTAATAGAACTTTATTTTTTACATCTGTGGTATAATAAACCACTTTTAATGTGTTTAGTAACTTTGCTTCTCATGTAAATGCATCTAAGTTTATATATTTTTAATTGTTTTATTAGAAAACAAGACAAGGACAAAGTAATAATTTGTAAATATTGTGGAATCTGACTTAGTGAGACTTTTTGGGGGGGAAATATACTTTTATTGAGCAAGAGTGCATTAAAATGAGCGAAAGTGACAATAAAGATTTTTTTGAAGAGCAAAATCAAATTAATATACTTCTTTTGAACTTTTACTCTTAAAGTATCCTGAAAAAAACCTTAGTTTGTGCAAAAATGCTAAACAGCAAGAGCAAACAATTTTTAAAAAGAGAAAAATTATGGTGTTGTTAATGCAGAAGCTTTAAAAGGATAGTTTATACACATTTAATTACGTTTAAATCATTTCTCCTGCTGTACAAAATTTATATTTTGAGGATAGTTGGAAACTGGTAGACATTAACATCCGTAGTAAGGAGAAATATTATGGGGTCAGTGGCGTTTCTAGGGTGGCCGGTGCCCCTGTGTCAACAAGCTTGACCCCCCTAAATTTGGACGCATATTTTTGTGTCACAATTAAAACGCCACAAAGAAGCGGGATCAGCCATCGGTGGCAGACTGTGGAGAGTTGACCGATGACTCTCTCGCACGCTCTCTGTGTCGCACTCACTCGCTCTCTCTGCTTTCCCTTAACTTTTGTCAGTGACCGTGCTCCGCGCATCAGTTTCCCACATTCATCAGAAGTTAAGCCCTAAATTGACACAGGGCTCATTTTCAATAAAAAAATGAAACTTCAGTCATGTTCATGTTGGGAAAATCAAAATGTCCACTGTTGATCATATTAGACTTCTGTTTTCAATAGCAGTTTTAAAACATTTAATATAGAAAGTCATGGCTATGCATAGGCTATAATTATTCAGAAATTGAGTGTACATAGTTTTACGTTAGGAAAACAATCTTGAATTTACAAAAAGTCGGCAAGTACCGGAGAACAGATGTAACACATTGATCAAATTTAGTCTCGCTCATGTAAAAGTAATATTCAGCTCGTTTAGTTTTGCCTTCATTCATTTTTGTTTTCAGTCGTGACATAAATCACGAGTCTTCAAACTGATGATTTACAACACATTTTGAAACATAATAGTTTAATTTGTAATAAATACTTTTTTGTCTTTCCCATGGTAAGAGTGAACAAAATTATTTGACTAGTTATTTTGCAAGATAGTTGTATTCAGATTAAAGTGCAATTTAAAGAATTAAAGAGCCCCTATTATGCATTAAAAAGGGTCATATTTTGGTTTTGCGGTTTCCAACAACAGGCTGATATGCACGCAAGGTCAAAAAACACTTTCATGGTCTTATAATATGCAATTATTTTTTACCTAATTATCCAAACGACTCCCATATGATTTGTTCAGCGATTAATTTGTTTCCAAACCCCTCCTTAGCACGATGCTAATCTGCACGGATTGGTCTCATGACCCAATCTGTTGTGATTGCTCGACTGCGTTCAGCGTGAGACAGAGAGAAATGTCTAGCACGGCTTATCAACAATTTTGAGGTAGTCAGAGTGCAGAGTATGAGTGTGAGCCCAATGCAGGAGTGAATTAAAGCAATGCAGTTTAACACCAGCATAATGCTCTATTCTTAACCATAAGTAAAAACAGTGACACACATTCAGTAATAATCCACACAGCGGCAAAAGCTGAACTATTTTGAAACTAGTGAGTAGGAACAGCCGACGGTGGCCATAGCAAAGCAACGACAGTAGATCGCGAGCTTGCATTTAAATTTGTAAAGAAAGCGGCACGCATCACGTTTTCAATGTGGTCTTAGACATGATAAGAGAATATAAAGAGTTAACCAGATACAGTACAAGCAGTTACAAGTAACAAAACACAATTAAATACATTATTTGCAAGCTTGAGAAAACAAGGAGGCAACCATGTTAATCACACTTACAGTACTTACACTTGTGAAATGGAGGAAGAAACTGGTCCATAAACTGTGTACTGATAAAGTTCCTGTCAAGCTCTGACAAAGTCCCATACATCAATAGTCTTTTCTGGTCCTTCCTGTAACAAACAGCAAGCGAATCCCCCATTGTAAGCGTGTAGATTGCTGAAGCACTCGTCAGAAAAATAACGGGAACACAGCACAAGGCTGGGGCGATAATGCTGAGGTATTTTTGCAAAAATAAACTTCAACCACTGACTCTTCACAGCCTCTTCACATGTTTGGGTTGGGAAAATAACACTAACTTTCCTTCACACTTCAGAGCACAGCGTCTTCGCCACATGATTCGACCAGGATCTGCTATAGTGTTTGTGGGAGGGGCCGGGGGTTTAAGTTTTCCCGGGTCTGCGTACGCAGCAAATGGGGGTCAAGCTAAAGACTCATTACCGCAGCAATTCATTTAAAACTACTATGAGTTGACTCTTTTATAGAATTAAGAGGTTTAAACATGGTGCCCTTTCAAATTTAAGCCTTGGCTGGATATTTCACTTCACTTAGAGCTGTGTTACACTCTGCAATGAAGGTCATTTTCAAAAACCCATAATAGGGGCTCTTTAACTAGGTTATGTTAACTAGGAAAGTTTTTGTATAACTGCTTTGTTGTGTAGACAATCAAAAAATATACAGTAAATATTTCTTAGGGAGACTAATAACATTTGATTTTAGAATTGTTTTTAAAAAAAAATAAAAACTGCTTTTATTCAAGACAAAATATATGAAATCCAGAAGAATTATTTGTGTTTTATAAGAGATACTGTGAAAATCTTCTTGGTTTGTTTAAGATCATTTAGGAAACATTATTTTAAATTAACGAGAGCAAAAAAAAATTGACTGTATCTGTTAAAGTTTACAGGTGCAAAAATGTGTCTTGATGTATTTGAATGTTAAAAATGTGTTATCCTACTACAATACAAAGTTATTTGTCAAATAAATTACCATAAAGGATCAATTTTAAGTTATTTTAGCTTGTTTATGAAGACTGCAGAGTCATGCATAAAAAATGACTTGGGTAGTTTGTATGTTGCCCCCTAAAAGTACAAGTGGCCCCTGCCTGGCCCCCCATTTAGTCTAGTCTAGAACCGCCACTGATGGAAGTCAGATGGAAAGTCTAACACTCTTTAAAATATCTTCAAAAGAAGAAAAAAACAGGTTTGCAACATGTTAAAATATTTGTGTTAACTGTCCATTTAATATTTATTTATGAAAAAATGACTATATAAAACGTTGCTAGATTTACAGTAACTGTGGAAGCAGATCATAAGAGTCTGAAAATATGAAATGTACACTGTACTGTAAAGCATATTCAAAGTGAAAGGTGTTCTTTTTACCCATCAAAATCATATTTTCTTCCCTGTCAGTGTCTTCTAATTCATCTGGCAGTCAGCCCAAAATTTCTAAAAACACATGTCGTCCTCTGAACACGTCTGTTCATTCACGAGTCCTTCATGATGTGTGTGTTTGCGTGTATGTGTGTGTGTGGCTTGTCTGTGCTCATTAGCTCACTGACCGGTATATTTCTGCAATGCCAAAGAGCATTATTGTCTCATCGCTGCTGACTGAGTCAAACATCAGAGCACAGGCCAAAAGGAGCCCGAAGCGCTTTGAGCCAGACTCGCGTCCTGTCTCACAACTGCTCACATGTCTCACAGTTTTGCCTCCCACCGCCGCTTACAGTGACCAAGTCTCACACATATTGTCTGATGTAGAGTCAAACAGGCCTAGTATTCACATTTTCCTACGCCCCATGATGCTTTATAGTTAACTTCTGTTCAACTGTATACAATCAGTGAATAGTTGAGTTTTTTTATGGGTACAATGAGGTGTTATTACTAACTTCACAGTTCTGCCATCCAATATTAAAAGGCAAGCATTTTAAATTAACAAAAAACTTAAATCAAGTCTTTCTGCAGCAATGTTCAGTCCCTCCAGGAATTGTTTTAATGTATTTAGGGCCTAAAATGACTGATTTTGTGTTTGCTTTTCTCAATACTCATGGCATTGTTTGCTTCAATTCCTGTGTTTGTGTTATTTGATTTATTGAATTTGAGCAACAAAAAAGAAATAAAATCATACACAAAGCAATTCTTTAAACAAAATACATTTCATCGTGGCCAAAATGAAGCGAGATGAAGCACAAGCTTATTTTCCCCACCCCTTTAACACATATCATTCATCTATTATTTCAACTTATCTCTTCTTTTTATTTGAGACATACATGAGCTTTACATGAGACAATTCATATTTTGGGCATCTTTGACATATTGTATTGTTAATTCACCATTTGTACATTGACATACAGTGTTCAGCATATATGAGTACACCCCATTTTTTCCCTAACATATAAATTCAGGCTACTAATTTTAGAACCATTATTGAAAGTTATTTTGTTAGATAAGCTCCAGATTTGGCTTCAATACTGACTAAACTAATGTATATGCACAAATATAATATTGTAAAGCTTCCTCTAGAAAAAACTAATTTGAATGAGAGATTTATGGGGTTGTACTCATATATGCTGAGCACTGTATCATAACATAGACCAAAAAATACATAGTTGTCAGGCCTGGGCTCTCTCAGAAAGGCAAAAGATCACAGGAGCTATCAAACACGCAGATTTATTTATAAACACTCACATGAACAACATAGGAAACAGTGGAGACTCAGGAACGACATGGTGTGTAGACAGAACATAACGAAGAATACCAGACCATGGACTAACTAAGCATTCACTCATTCATTTTCTTTTCGGCTTAGTCCCTTTATTAATCCGGGGTCGCCACAGTGGAATGAACCGTCAACTTATCCAGCACATGTTTTATGCAGCGGATGCCCTTCCAGCTGCGACCCATCTCCAGGAAACATCCACACACACTCAATCACACTCATACACTACAGACAATTTAGTCCACACAGAAACACCAACAGACCCAGCCGAGGCTTAAACCAGCAACCTTCTTGCTGTTAAGCGACAGCATTACCTACAGCGCCACTGCGTCGCCTAACTAAACAAAGAAATAAAAATAGACATGACATGATGGGACTAATGACTAACAGGGGTGAGACACAGGTGGAACTAATGAACATTAAGAAACGGCGGAACAACAGAACAAAGGAGCACATGGGGAAGGTCACATGACGAAAACATAAGCACATGGAACACTATTCATCAACACCTCTATTCATCAACATATTTCTTTAATAATATATTTTTTTCATTGTTTATACATTTTCCATATTTTTAAAATCACCTCACATTAATCATTATATTCCTTTAATAATATATATTTATACAACTTTTTAAATTGATTAATATCTTGACATTGTTTGAGAATCGAATTCCGCACCACTTACAGACATACACAATTTTTTTAAAGCTGTCCTTGTTGTCAACCTCCTAAGATTTTGTTCTTCTATCAGATAATATCTCCCTTGTCTTTCGTCAAAAACAATTTGTATACATTTCAAAAGTACCTTATTCCTATCTTTAAACATAAATTGTGCTGTTTTAAATTGAACCAAATTATTAAACTTAACTGTCTTCAATTTTGAAAATAAAGAATTTGTATGCTCCAAATACCCCACATTTTCTATCCTAATTACTTTCTTCTGTATTGTGCATAAGGATTGTACAGCGCTCAGCATAACTGAGTACACCCTGTTTTGAAAATTAATATTTTTATCCATTTCTCAGTGGATATAGGCCTCGCATTTTGATGCATTTAATCAAAACAGATATATTTATTAAAATAATATTTTAGTCAAAGAACATATTTTGAAATTGAAAGATAATGCAATTAAATTCAAGCAAAATATCGCAAAAATAAATGACAACCTACAAAATTTCAACTAAACTTTTTCAATTTTCTTGCTTCTCTTGATTTTTCCTCTGTTTAAAATTTGTATTTAATATTTTTCTATAACATATAAATTTGGGTGTACTAGTTTTTGGACTGTTATTGTAAGTTATTTTGTCAGATAAACTCCAGATTTGGCTTCAGTACTGACTAAACTAATGTATATGCACAAATGTAATATTGTATAGCTTCCTATTAAAAATATGAATTTAAAAAAGAGATTTGTGAGGGGTGTACTACACTGTAAAAAATAAATCCGTAAAATTTACGGTAAAAAAACGGCAGCTGTGGTTGCCAGTATTTACCGTAAAAAATACGGTACAAACCGTAAAATTAATTTCTAATTTTTACAGTAAACTACAGTATTTTATTAATTTATAGAGGTAATATGTCTGTATTTTAAATTAGCAACATCTACACATCTTGTGTTACACAGACAGACATGATAACACGGCCATATGCTGGTGGTGATGAGAAAGTTCATACATAACGAACCAATGCTCCTCACAAACAACTTTTCCCACAATCAGAAAAGTGTATCAGTGTATAGAAGGTGCTCAGTGTCATTCACACAGCTACTAATCACCAGTATGGTAACACGCATAAAATTAAAGTCATGAAATAAACATTGTTTATCAACATTAGATGTAACATAACTCACTAATATACATTACTGATGGGGAAACAACTAAAAAGATCCATAGCAATGTCAACAAAAAGCATAAAAAGTGATGTGCCATGCAGGGAACTCTGGGAAAGTCAATTTACGGTTATTCTTATATATTAAGGAAACATACTGTTAACCAGGTTACGGATTTGTACTGTAGCATTTTTACAGTTTTTTACCGTTGAAATCACGGCCATTTTTTGCAGTGTAATATATACTGAGCACTGTAAATTAGATTTATAGGAATTCCCCTAATTTCATCACAGTAACTCACATATGACAACATAAGTGTGTTATATAATACACACAATTCTTGTATATTTTTTCTTTTTTTTTTACTAACACTGTAAAAAACACTGGATTGAATATAAACAATTAAGTTGTCCCAAAAGAATTATGTTGATTCAGCTCATTTTAAATAAGCAGTTTGTAATAAGTAGCAAATAAATAACAATAATAATCTTATTAAACGAGTACAAATTGGACTCGCAAAATCCTGGAGAGAATATTATTGACACGTTGAATATTACTGTACTGACTAGAATATAAAGAGAAAATAATCTAGAGAAGAGAAAAACACAGTGACCTAAAAAAATGCTTTGGCCACAGATATGCTTGTGATACTAATGTCACGTTAAAATACCAACCGTGACATTATATTCATGATGGATAAAAAATAAAGCAGAAAACCAAACATACCTCTCACTGAGTTTTCACTGTGGATGTGGATTCATCTTTTTATTTAAAATCATTTGTTTCAGTTGTTTTAAATGGAAGTTGTTCAATCTGGAAGTGCAACCCATGATTTTGAACACTCTAATCACGTGCGGTAAAAGGTGGGTAGGCCTTAGAAAGCCTTTGTGATTGTCGATTAGACGTTTCCGAAAACAGCATTGGCGTAAGTGACAGTTGTGGTCCATTCGCCCTCCAGCTGCTTTATCACAGACAGCATCGGTATGACACGGCGCTCATCAGAGAGCCAGGAGGATGTGGGGCGCTGGATGATGGTGACATTTGCGTGGTCAGGAGCGATGAAGATGATGATGATGATGATGATGGCCACCGCCTGCAGTCTCGCCCTTCCTGATGCTGATGCAGATGCAGAGGCTACAGTTTAGGCAGACTCTGCTGACCGAAACAACTGTCACAATCCACTGTCGGACAGTCATAGATTTTACATGAGGATGCAGGGATGACGGCAGACTGTTTTTAATGAAGGTTTTTTTTCTGTCCTCTCAAAATACAGCAAAGTATCCGATACCCACAATAGTGTTCATCAGATTCAGTTATTTGTTCTGCAAACTAAGATCTTGTTAATTATTGTGTTAAAGCTCCAACATTAAGCACATTCAAATCAAGACTTAAAACACATCTGTTTAGCTGTGCCTTTACTGAATGAACAGATCGCTTTATTGTGTCTTTCTTTTCTTTTTCATTCCTTTAAAACATGTTTTTAACACATTTTAATCTGTTTTTAATCATTTTTATTCTCTGTTGTTTTTTTCTTTACTTATATTTGTTTCTTTTATTCTTGTTTATGTAAAGCACTTTGAATTACCATTGTGTATGAAATGTGCTATATAAATAAACTTGCCTGGTCTTGCCCAAAGTTTAAAAAAATTATCAAAGTAAATTAATTTATGCTTAATTGAATGTGAAAATGGTGTTTTCCCCCTTAATTTTCAAAAATCTATATAGACAATTTGTCACCTTAGAATTATAAGGTTCTATCTGTAATCCAAGGTGACGAATTGTATTGGCATCATTGGTACCGTGAAGAATCCTAAATATCCATGGAAACTTTTCATTCCACAAAAGGTTCATTAAAGGGTTAGTTCACCCAAAATAGACATTCTGTTATTGATTACTCACCCTGGTGCGGTTCCAAACCCCTTAAACCAGGGGTCACAAATTGGCGGGGGGCCATATCAGTGACTGACAATTAATAGAAGGGCCGCTTTAACATTTAACAAAGTGAAACCTGATGTAATTGATGCACTCAGACATTCTTCCCCAGAGTATATGCAGTCAAAGCTCATTCTTTTTGTTTCTTATTGTACATATTGAAGGGGTAGTTTAAATTGCTATAAAAATGTTACAATTTAATAATAGGCATAATAATAATAATTATTATTCTGTCCCAATCAATTGTTTACCAGATGGCGCAAGAACAGCAGAAAGAAGATTGGGTAACTTTAGTGACTTTACTGGCAATTGTTCTTCTCAATATCTTTTTTTTTTTTTTTTTTGTAAAACTACAACAAAGAGGGGGAAAATATTTAGTAAAATTTTTAAAAAATATGCCCCACAGGCCAGCAGTTTGAGACCTCTGCCATAGACCTTCGTTCATCTTCAGAACACAAATTAAGATGAAATTCGAGAGCTCTCTCTGACTCTCCATAGACAGCAATGGTCATAAGATGTTCAAACTCTAGAAAAGGAACCAAAAACATTGTCAAAACATTCCATAAGGCTTCACTGGTTTAACTGTAATTATATGAAGTTTCAAGAACATATTTGTGAACGAATTTTTTTTTAATTACTTTGTTTGCCTTTGTATTCTCTTCTACCCCAAGTCAGGGTGCGCATTTGCTACTTTTTGTAATTAGAGTATTGTCAGCAGTGTAATAAATGCACACCCTGATCTGATGCTAAAGGCATTGGCAAACAAAGCCATTGTTACATTTTTTTGGTGCACAAAAGGGGTTTTGGAGCTTCATGTGATTACATTTGGACTACTGAAGTAACATGGAATGTTTTGACAAAGTATTTGCTTCCATTTCTGGTATTTGAAAATTGGACTGTTGCTTTATATAGAGAATGAGAGAACTCAAAATGTCTTACTAAAATATCTTCATTTGTGTTGAGAAGATGTCTCTGGGGATTGTAATGTGCAACTAATAACATATTTAATTTTAATCCTCTAAAGCAGGATTCTTTAGGCCATTAAAATGATCTTTGCACTAAGATATAAATGTTTTCTGAATTGTTGACTAAAAGTTTCTTTTATGAACCAGAAATGGCATTGCTGCAAAAACCCTCTCATGGAACCTTTTATATTTAGGATTGTATGTGCACTGTGTTTTTAGCATTGATAATGAGGCATATTTCTTGCACATAAAATCTGTGTATTAAATAGTTCCTAAAGAATCATGTGATGCTAAAGATCACAGGGATGTGGCTGAATATTCAGCATTGACAAAACAACAATACATTTTTTATCAATTAACATAAGTCAGTCATTTTAAATTGCAATATTTGACAGTAGTATTTTTGCTGTTCTATTATATGTACATGTGTGTAAGTTAACTGTATGAAAGCAAGTTGTTGTTTTGTTTCATCTAATTATGTTAATCTCTGTCTGTTTCTCTCGGAGGATTGGCCGTTTGTTTGATGGCACGGAGCCCATAGTATTGGACAGCCTGAAGCAGCATTATTTTATAGATCGGGATGGACACATGTTTCGCTACATATTAAACTTCCTCAGGACCTCAAAACTGCTCATCCCAGATGACTTTAAGGTAATGTTGATATACCTTTACATCACTGTGTGTGCATGCTTATATTGAAGTTTAGAAAATGAAGAAATATTTCATCCCAAATATGTAGATTATGTAGGCACCACCATTTTGTTCCAACCTCATATGCTTTTATTTTTTCCTTTTCACGAAAAATATAAAGTATTTAATATACAAATATATAAAGAATAGCTATAGAGCACGTCTTATACAAAGGTTCATAGTGACCAGGGACTGTAGAAAAATATACATGAAGATCAGATTTTTTAAGAACAATTTAAGAACACTTGATGAAAAAAATTAAATGTTTTAAGCTTCATTGCTCAGAATTTGAAGCAATTTTAGTTGTGGCTACACCATGCAAGTAGAAGTATTTAACAAAATAACCAGTTTTGGTGCTTCACCAAAACATAATGTGGAAAACACAAAGTTAGAGAACAGTCAGTACAGGCCCTTGCTTTGAATGACTTCAGCACATCTGAGAAAACAGAACATCACTAGTCTCTCACAGACATCACTAGTCTCTCACTGACATCACTAGTCTCTCACAGACATCACTAGTCTCTCACAGACATCACTAGTCTCTCACAGGGCATCACTAGTCTCTCGCAGACATCACTAGTCTCTCACAGACATCACTAGTCTCTCACAGACATCACTAGTCTCTCACAGGGCATACCTGGCTCTCTCAGACATCACTAGTCTCTCACAGGGCATCACTAGTCTCTCGCAGACATCACTAGTCTCTCACAGACATCACTAGTCTCTCACAGACATCACTAGTCTCTCACATGGCATCACTAGTCTCTTACTCACATCACTAGTCTCTCACTGACATCACTAGTCTCTCACTTACATCACTAGTCTCTCACTGATCACTAGTCTCTCACAGGACATCACTAGTCTCTCACTGACATCACTAGTCTCTCACAGGACATTACTAGTCTCTCACTGGACATCAATAGTCTCTCACTCACATCACTAGTCTCTTACTGGCATCACTAGTCTCTCACTGGCATCACTAGTCTCTCACTGATCACTAGTCTCTCACAGGACATCACTAGTCTCTCACTGACATCACTAGTCTCTCACAGGACATTACTAATCTCTCACTGGACATCAATAGTCTCTCACTCACATCACTAGTCTCTCACTGGCATCACTAGTCTCTCACTGGCATCACTAGTCTCTCACTGATCACTAGTCTCTCTCAGGACATTACTAGTCTCTCACTGGACATCAATAGTCTCTCACTCACATCACTAGTCACTCACTCACATCACTAGTCTCTCATTGATCACTAGTCTCTCACTGGCATCACTAGTCTCTCACTGACATCTCTAGTCTCTCACAGGGCATCACTAGTCTCTCGCAGACATCACTAGTCTCTCGCAGACATCACTAGTCTCTCACTGACATCTCTAGTCTCTCACTGACATCTCTAGTCTCTCACAGGGCATCACTAGTCTCTCGCAGACATCACTAGTCTCTCGCAGACATCACTAGTCTCTCACAGACATCACTAGTCTCTCTCAGACATCACTAGTCTCTCACAGGGCATCACTAGTCTCTCGCAGACATCACTAGTCTCTCACAGACATCACTAGTCTCTCACAGACATCACTAGTCTCTCACAGGGCATCACTAGTCTCTCACTGACATCACTAGTCTCTCACTGACATCACTAGTCTCTCACTGACATCACTAGTCTCTCACTGATCACTAGTCTCTCACAGGACATCACTAGTCTCTCACAGGACATTACTAGTCTCTCACAGGACATCAATAGTCTCTCACTGGACATCAATAGTCTCTCACCCACATCACTAGTCTCTCACTGGCATCACTAGTCTCTCACTGACATCACTAGTCTCTCACTGACATCACTAGTCTCTCACAGGACATCACTAGTCTCTCACAGGACATTACTAGTCTCTCACAGGACATCACTAGTCTCTCACTGACATCACTAGTCTCTCACTGGCATCACTAGTCTCTCACTGACATCTCTAGTCTCTCACAGGACGTCATTAGTCTCTCACTCACATCACTAGTCTCTCACTGACATGACTAGTCTCTCACAGGACATCAGTAGTCTTTCACAGTTTCTGACAGGACATCATTAGTCTCTCACAGGACATCACTAGTCTCTCACTGACACCACTAGTCTTTCACTCACATCACTAGTCTCTCACTTATATCACTAGTTTCTCACTAATAACTAGTCTCTCACAGGACATCACTAGTAGCTCACTCACATAACTAGTCTCTCACTGATCACTAATATCTCAATAACATTAATAATCTCTCACTGACCTCACCAGTCTCTTACTGTCATCACTAGTCTCTCACTCACCTCACTAGTCTCTCACTGATAACTAGTCTCCCGCTGACATCACTAGTCTCTCACTCACATCACTAGTCTCTCACTGACATCACTAGTCTCTCAATAACATTACTAATCTCTCACTGACATCACTAGTCTCTCAATAACATTACTGTTACGTGTTTAAGTTATTAAGATATTAAATGGATGAAACGTAACAATCAGTGAGTCTGTAATGCCGCTGGATGAAAAATGAGAAGACAATAACTGCTTGGTAAATGAACAAAAAGTATTTATTAAACAGAATGTTAAACAATGAATATAGGAAATTAGATGTAAATGTACTTTTAAATAACTGAATTAAACAAAACAGGAGTATTGCCAAAACAAAGAAATAATTAGAACAAAAACGATCTAACTAAACCCCAACCCACTAGACTAACTGAACAAAGAAAAATGCAGAAACAAAACCGTAATCTTCAGCACGCTGCTTAACTAAACTTCATAACTGCACAAGAACATAATTACACATGTGGCAACAACTCCATAACCTAACTAACACAAAAAACACTAGCTGGTCAAGATTACTGAATCTCTCATAAAGTACACACTGTTAGCCATTAGCAAAACAAGATCTGATATAATCCAATTCTCATAAAGATAATTCAACTTCTCAATAGATATTAAACTGAGCTGCACAAGCTTAACTAATAACTCGATCACTCGAGAGAAATACACGCAGCAGCAACAACAACAACAACAATTTAACTAAACAAACACAAGTGAACAGGCCGGCCGACACAAGGTGAGGAGTTTGGCTGTGAGCCAAGCACTCCTCAAGAACAGCGCAAGCGCACAGCTTTTATACCCGTCAGACCAGCTCCCGATTGGTGCGCCGATTGCGTCATTGTTGTGATTGACAGCTGGTTTCAACCAATGTTCGCACACCTAAAACAGGACAGAAAAGACACGGAATAGAGAGAAGAGAACGCAAAACAGAAAACAACCTACAAAACACCACAAACATACGTGAAACGTAACAATTACTAATCTCTCACTCACATCACTAGTCTCTCACTCACATCACTAGTCTGTCACTCACATCACTAGTCTCTCACTGACATCACTAGTCTCACTGATCACTAGTCTCTCACAGGACATCACTAATCTCTCACTCACATCACTAGTCTCTCACTCACATCACTAGTCTCTCACTCACATCACTAGTCTGTCACTCACATCACTAGTCTCTCACTGACATCACTAGTCTCACTGATCACTAGTCTCTCACAGGACATCACTAGTCTCTCACTCACATCACTAGTCTCTCACTCACATCACTAGTCTCACTGATCACTAGACTCTCACAGACATCACTAGTCTCTCACAGGACATCACTAGTCTCTCACTCATATCACTAGTCTCTCACTGACATCACTAGCCTCTCATTGATTACTAGTCTCTCACAGGACATTACTAGTCTCTCACTGATCACTAGTCTCTCACAGGACATCACTAGTCTCTCACTCCTATCACTAGTCTCTCACTGACATCACTAGTCTCACTGATCACTAGTCTCTCACAGGACATCACTAGTCTCTCACTGACATCACTAGTCTCTCATTGATCACTAGTCTCTCACAGTACATTACTAGTCTCTCACTGATCACTAGTCTCTCACAGGACATCATTTGTCTCTTACTGACATCACTAGTCTCTTACTCACATCACTAGTCTCTCACTGACATAACTAGTCTCTCACTGATCACTAATCTCTCACAGGACATAACTAGTCTCTCACTGACATCACTAGTCTCTCACTAACATCACTAGTCTCTCACTGACCTTACTAGTCGCTCACTGATCACTAGTCTCTTACTCACATCACTAGTCTCTCACTGACATCACTAGTCTCTCACTGATCACTAGTCTCTCACAGGACATCATTTGTCTCTTACTGACATCACTAGTCTCTTACTCACATCACTAGTCTCTCACTGACATAACTAGTCTCTCACTGATCACTAATCTCTCACAGGACATAACTAGTCTCTCACTGACATCACTAGTCTCTCACTAACATCACTAGTCTCTCACTGACCTTACTAGTCGCTCACTGATCACTAGTCTCTTACTCACATCACTAGTCTCTCACTGACATCACTAGTCTCTCACTGATCACTAGTCTCTCACAGGACGTCATTTGTCTCTTACTCACATCACTAGTCTCTCACTCACATCACTAGTCTCTCACTGACATAACTAGTCTCTCACAGGACATAACTAGTCTCTCACTGACATCACTAGTCTCTCACTAACATCACTAGTCTCTCACTGACCTTACTAGTCGCTCACTGATCACTAGTCTCTTACTCACATCACTAGTCTCTCACTGACATCACTAGTCTCTCACAGGACGTCATTAGTCTCTCACTGATCACTAGTCTCTCACTGACATCACTAGTCTCTCACTGATCACTAGTCTCTCACAGGACATTACTAGTCTCTCACAGGACATCACTAGTCTCACTGATCACCAGTTTCTCACTCACATCACTAGTCTCTCACTGACATCATTAGTCTCTCACAGGACATTACTAGTCTCTCACTGACATTACTAGTTTCTCACTGATCACTAGTCTCTCACTCACATCACTAGTCACTCACTCACATCACTAGTCTCTCACTGATCTTTAGTCTCTCACAGGACATCACTAGTCTCTCACAGGACATTACTAGTCTCTCACTGACATCACTAGTCTCTCACTGACATCAATAGTCTCTCACAGGTCATCACTAGTCTCTTACTGACATCACTAGTCTCTCACTGATCACTAGTCTCTTACTCACATCACTAGTCTCTCACAGGTCATCACTAGTCTCTCACTGACATCACTAGTCTCTCACTGATCACTAGCCTCTTACTCACATCACTAGTCTCTCACTGACATCACTAGTCTCTCACTGACATCACTAGTCTCTCACTGATCATTAGTCTCTCACAGGACATTACAAGTCTCTCACTGATCACTAGTCTCTCACTCACATCACTAGTCTCTCACTGACATCACTAGTCTCTCGATCATGAAGGAAGCCTACATGGACTACTCTTGACGTGACAGTACGCAATGCAAAAAATGAGGTCTCAACATTGTAGTTTTCAAGTGCTCAAGTGTTTAGGGCAGGGATCACCAATCTCGGTGGTGGAAAGCCAGTGTCCCTGCAGAGTTTAGCTCCAACTTGTCTCAACACCCCTGCCTGGAAATTTCAATTATATCTTGTAAGACCTAGATTAGCTTGTTCAGGTGTGTTTGATTAGGGTTGGAGCTAAACTCTGCAGGGCACCTGCCCTCCAGGAACAAGTTTGGTGACTCTTGGCTTAGGGCATTCCATTTAAACGCATTCAGATGTTCTGCTCTATGGCTGAAAGTCTCTTCATCTCTTTGTCCTTGATCTGAACAACATACTGTCAGAGGGTTTCATTCAGTTTAGAACGGCTCTCCATCTTACAAAATCCGTGAAAAATAGTTTGCCTGCCAGGTACATAGGATTCGTCAGATAATTAAGTACAATTAGCACCAGATTAAAATGAAAACTGGTATTAGACCAAATATCTCATTTAAGTTTTTTATGCTGTGATATATAACTCATGAAATATGTTTAAAAATTGCTGCTAGAACTGTTTGAAATAGGAAATTGTAGCTTGTTGTGTAATTGTAATTTGTGTGTTCAGGATTACTCTCTGCTGTACGAGGAGGCCCGGTATTTCCAGCTTCAGCCGCTGCAGGTGGAGTTAGAGCGCTGGCGTTCGGAGCAGGACTCCAGGTTCACATCCCGCATGTGTGAGTGTGTGGTGGTCCGTGTGGCCCCTGAGCTGGGAGAGAGGATAACGCTGAGTGGAGATAAAGCCCTCATCGAGGACATCTTCCCCGAGATTGGAGACGTCATGTGCAACTCGGTCAACGCCGGCTGGAACCACGACTCCACTCACGTCATTCGCTTCCCTCTGAATGGATACTGCCATCTCAACTCTGTACAGGTGCAGAGCTCACACACCTCACACACCAGCTTGTGCCAATATTAATTAATCCTTTTTTATGTACATGTTTATTCTGTTCATTTATTATTTAGACATTTTTCATTTATTCATCTATCTATGAAAACAATCGATCAATTGCATCAATTCTTTAATTTATTATTAATTTACCTTATTATTTATATTATTTTTATTTATTCATTCATTCAAATTAATTTAATATTAATTTAGTTAAATATTTGCAATTAAAATATTTGTACTATGAGCAAATTTAACAGTCAAACAGTTCTGATATTATGATGAAGAAACAAATAATGATTAGAAAAATCAAATGCTTAGAAAAATAAAATAAGTTAGCCTTGATATTTGAGAAAGTGTGTGAATATACACTCAACAGCCATGTTATTAGGTACATCTTACTAGTATCGGGTTGGACACACTTTTGCGTTCAGAACTGCCTTAATCCTTTGTGGCATAGATTCAACAAGGTACTGGAAATATTCCTCAGAGATTTTGGTTTATATTGACATGATAGCATAACGCAGTTATGATGCCATGATTCCATGATGCGAATCTCCCATTCCACCACATCATAAATGTGCTCTATTGAATTGAGATCTGGTGACTGTGGAGGCCATTTAAGTACAGTGAACTCATTGTCATTTTCAAGAAACCAGTCTGAGATGATTCACGCTTTATGACATGATGCGTTATCCTGCTGGAAGACGCCATCAGAAGATGGCTACACTGTGGTCATAAAGGTATGGACATGGTCAGCAACAATACTCAGGTAGGCTGTGGTGTTGACACGATGCTCAATTAGTACTAATGGGCCCAAAGTGTGCCAAGAAAATATCCCCTACACCATTACACCACCACCAACAGCCTGAACCGTTAATATAAGTCAGGATGGATCCATGCTTTCATGTTGTTGATGCCAAATTCTCACCCTACCATCCGAATGTTGCAGCAGAAATCGAGACTCATCAGACCAGGCAATGTTTTTCTAATCTTCTATTGTCCAATTTTGGTGAGTCTGTGCGAATTGTGGCCTCAGTTTCCTGTTCTTAGCTGACAGGAGTGGCACCTGGTGTGGTCTTCTGTTGCTGTAGCCCATCTGCCTCAAGGTTGTACATGTTGTGCGTTCAGAGATGCTCTTCGGGATACCTCAGTTGTAACGAGTGGTTATTTGAGTTACTGTTGCTTTCTATAAACTGGAACCAGTCTGGTCATTCTCCTCTGACCTCTGGCCTCAACAAGGCATTTGCACCCATAAAACTGCCGCTCACTGGATATTTTTATTTTTTGGACCATTCACTAACAACTATGCCACATTCAAAGTCACATAAATTACATTTCTTTCTCATTCTGACGCTCTGTTTGAACTGCAGCAGATCGTCTTTACCATGTCTACATGCCTAAATGCAATGATTAGAAATTTGCGTTATCGAGCAGTTAAACAGGTGTACCTAATAAAGTGGACGATGACTGTGTGTGTGTGTGTGTGTGTGTGTGTGTGTGTGTGTGTGTGTGTGTGTGTGTGTGTGTGTGTGTGTGTGTGTGTGTGTGTGTGTGTGTGTGTGTGTGTGTGTGTGTGTGTGTGTGTATGTATGTATGTATGTATGTATGTATGTATGTATGTATGTATGTATATATATATATATATATATATATACATTTATGATTATGATACAGTATCTGTCTATCTGCAGCATAAGGAAGATATAATACCACATATGTTTTTCCATATGTAACCACTTTGAAAGAAATCTGCAAGTCTTCTTAAATGGTACCATCATAGGCCGTCAGCTCATTTAACATTACAAACTACAAACACTGGCCTATGATTCATGTAAGGAATGAATGTACAATATGAGCTCAGATTTTCCTATACTGTGTGTGTGTGTGTGTGTGTGTGTGTGTGTGTGTGTGTGTGTGTGTGTGTGTGTGTGTGTGTGTGTGTGTGTGTGTGTGTGTGTGTGTGTGTGTGTGTGTGTGTGTGTGTGTGTGTGTGTCTAGAGGCTGTCTAATCCTGTTTGCTTATTAAATCTTTTGGCCCCTGGCACTTGCCGTCACACTAATGGAAGCAGGAGATTGAGAAAAGTAGCGGCAGAAGACAGGGAAGAAAAACGAGAGAAAAAGAGGGTTGAAGGACAAAAGCATGACGGAAAGTCACACTGAGCAGACGGACAGAAACTTTGACCTGTAAAGTAGAGGTTTTGGGAGAAAGGCAAAGATGGAGAAAGAGGCTGTAAACTGTAGGAGACTGAGGGGGAATTTGGTGGTGCTGGAGAGAAGGGAAAGGCACGTCCTGGAGGCGAACTAATGCAATATGAGCTCATAGCACTGAGAAGCAGATATGTGCATCCAGACTGAGACAAATAGACAGACAGACAGAAAGAGGGAATACGCAAGTGGTTTATGTGTCTCGTTTAATTCAGTGGAGAGAGCTGCTGGACAGATGGCTTATAACACTTGGGCTGTGTTGTTTGTCTAACTGATTCTGAGCCAGGGGTGTTTAATTAAAGGGATAGTTGACCCAAAAATGAACTCTAGTAATGGTTTATTCATGTCCATCAAAACTCACATTTCTTTGAGGAACACCAAAAAACAGAATTATGATTGAACTTCTCTCTATTTTTTATTTTTATTGGAATTTTTTTCTTCTTCCTCAGATCCAATGATCATATATAGTAATCAAATCCTTATTTGCTTCTCAATTGAATCAATATTGATTTAGGCCAATCTCAAACTACAATGGAATTTGGTTGCATGACGCACATATGGAGAATCTCATAAGATTTCCTTTCCTCACATCTCGAATGTTCAACAATAATTTGGAAAATTAAAAAACGATGGTGCATCACACACAAGTTAAAGGTGCAATAGGTTGTTTTCAATCTTGAGTCACACTTTATTTTGACGGTCCATTTGTTGAATTTAAGTTACATTGCATCTACATGCCAACTATTTCTCATTAGATTACAAGTCAACTGTTAGGTTGGGGTTAGGGTTGGGGTTAGGGTTAGTGTAAGTTGACATGTACTTGCAAAGTTTCTTATAGTCAGTTACTGTAAATGTCTGTTGAAGGAGCAGTATCAACAGATATTAAGCAGACAGTCTACTAATACTCAAATGGACCATCAAAATAAAGTGTTACCCAATCTTGTGGTTCTGGTGATGCATGAAATTCAGATTGAGGGCAGGAAGTAAAAAACTAAATGAAAGACATAGAGGAAAGTTCGTATTTCAAAGGAGATATACAGGCAGTGCAGAATTATTAGGCAAATGAGTATTTTGACCACATCATCCTCTTTATGCATGTTGTCTTACTCCAAGTTGTATAGGCTCGAAAGCCCACTGCCAATTAAGCATATTAGGTGATGTGCATCTCTGTAATGAGAAGGGGTGTGGTCTAATGACATCAACACCCTATATCAGGTGTGCATAATTATTAGGCAACTTCCTTTCCTTTGGAAAAATGGGTCAAAAAAAGGACTTGACAGGCTCCGACAAGTCAAAAATAGTGAGATATCTTGCAGAGGGATGCAGCACTTTCAAAATTGCCAAGCTTCTGAAGCGTGATCATTGAACAATCAAGCGTTTCATTCAAAATAGTCAACAGAAGCGTGTGGAAAAACCAAGGCGCAAAATAAACTGAGAACTGAACCATGAACTGAAAAAAGTCAAGCGTTTTGCCAGTTTTGCCATATCTCAGAGCTGCAACATCACTGGAGTGCCCAAAAGCACAAGGTGTGCAATACTCAGAGAAATGGCCAAGGAAAGAAAGGCTGAAAAACGACCACCACTGAACAAGACACACAAGCTGAAACGCCAAGACTGGGCCAAGAAATATTTCAAGACTGATTTTTCTAAGGTTTTATGGACTGATGAAATGAGAGTGAGTCTTGATGGGCCCGTGGCTGGATCGGTAAAGGGCAGAGAGCTCCAGTCCGACTCAGACGCCAGCAAGGTGGAGGTGGAGTACTGGTTTGGGCTGGTATCGTCAAAGATGAGCTTGTGGGGCCTTTTCGGGTTGAGGATGGAGTTAAGCTCAACTCCCAGTCCTACTGCCAGTTTCTGGAAGACACCTTCAAGCAGTGGTACAGGAAGAAGTCTGCATCCTTCAAGAAAAACATGATTTTCATGCAGGACAATGCTCCATCACACGCGTCCAAGTACTCCACAGTGTGGCTGGCAAGAAAGGGTCTAAAAGAAGAAAAACTAATGACATGGCGTCCTTGTTCACCTTATCTGAACCCCATAGAGAACCTGTGGTCCGTCATCAAATGTGAGATGTACAGAGAGGGAAAACAGTACACCTCTCTGAACAGTGTCTGGGAGGCTGTGGTTGCTGCTGCACGCAATGTTGATGGTGAACAGATCAAAACAGACAGAATCCATGGATGGCAGGCTTTTGAGTGTCCTTGCAAAGAAAGGTGGCTATATTGGTCACTGATTTGTTTTTGTTTTGTTTTTGAATGTCAGAAATGTATATTTGTGAATGTTGAGATGTTATATTGGTTTCACTGGTGAAAATAAATAATTGAAATGGGTATATATTTGTTTTTTGTTAAGTTGCCTAATAATTATGCACAGTAATAGTCACCTGCACACACAGATATCCTCCTTAAATAGCTAAAACTAAAAACAAACTAAAAACTACTTCCAAAAATATTCAGCTTTGATATTATTGAGTTTTTTGGGTTCATTAAGAACATGGTTGTTGTTCAATAATAAAAGTAATCCTCAAAAATACAACTTGCCTAATAATTCTGCACTCCCTGTAAACAGAAACTAACCACATATGTTGGGCATGATCCTTACATAATGAAGAGGGTCGAGTTTTTTACTCAACTAAAATATATTTGTCTGTCATCGAGGTGATAGATACTGTATAAGATATTACGTTACATGAAAAAATAGTAAATTCTATAGCGTTTGGAAGCATACTATATATAATTACTTGAATTGAACTGTCGTAGTACTTATATTGTTGCTGTGGTACGACACTACTGTAGTAATAAACAAATGATTCAATAGGCTTCAGTTTTCTACGCTATACACCATCACAATACACCACAGTTTACACTCACGTTACAGTATTTATTGGAGTTTATCGGTTTACTATGTGTAACATCCCCGGCTCGTCCTCACTCACCCAATCCAGTATCACCATCTCACACCAGTCCCATCCAATCACGAGAACCTTCCCCTGAGTATTAACTATCTGCACCTGTTCACCATTAGCCCGGACACTATATAAACTCACCTCCTCCGTTCACTCAGCGTCCGGTATTGAAGTCGTATGGTTGTCTTCACCCAAGCTCCCTCGTCTTCTCTTCTTCCATGGATGTTCCTCCTGAGTCTTCGTAATCATCGCACTGATAAAGGGAAGTGTCTTTATTGTCTTACCACATCTGAAGATCTATATTCACCTGCCAGCACTTTGTGCACACTGCCACCAACGGAGGTGTGAGGATTGTTAACCCAGTCTTGACTGTCGCCAGGTTTACCAGGCGAAGACGTATGAGGTGTTCCTCGGATGATCTTCCATTGCCCAGCACTGTGTGATAACCTTTTATGATTTACGTTGAATAAACTAAATGAAAAGATAACCATCTCTGACTTCTTTGTATACCAGCGTGACGCTATGCTACAGTATTCTGTAGCATACAGTATTCTTTAGCATTCATTAACAAAGAGTTGTACACATTATCCACTTTACTATGTGGTTCAAAAACATGTTTATTGTAAATTACTATTGTTTTTTTCCTCATGCGGATATCTTACAGACATCACCAATAACAGATGAAAGCATACAAAAGCGTAGATGCATGTCTACATTACTATTTATTTATTTTTGTTAGGGGGAAAAGTGCTCCATGATAATAACCGTCTAGTTTTGTCGCAAGGGTTGACTTTTGGAAGATAAAAGCTGTTTGGTGTTTCTTATTTTGGCCGATTTAAACAATTATAAACAACACAAAATAGAAACATTTGAATGTTCTGATAGCGATTCCTATGTAAAAGAATCACTTCCTGCCCTCCATCTGAATTTCACGCATCATCAATAACGTCATATGAAAACAACCTATAGGAGATCTTGGAAAATGTTAGCTTGAAAGCACTGAAAGCCTACGTCCCTCCCAGCAAATCAGCATCTAAAACCACACCTCCTGAATGCAAGATTGCGCACTAAACAACATCACGTACAATACATACATTCACAGGAGAAAAAAACTTAACAGATAGTAATTACAAACCCAAATTTAAAGGGCACCTATTTTACCCCTTTTTTAAGATGTAATATTAATATTATGGTTCTTCTGAGTGTGTCTGTTTAGATTCAGTTCAAAACACAATTCAGATTTTTTTTATTATGATGTGTTAAAAAGTGCCATTTTGGGGGCGTGTACACAGTTTGCTGTTTTAGGGGCGTGTTGTTTCGACTTCCCGCCCAACTTAACAAGGGGGGCGGAGCCAAGAGCTCCCCTCTTTGTGTATGGCAACAGACAGGCAGACAGACAGAGAGAAGCAACATGAGTGAGAGGACCAGCAATCAGCTGTACATGTACACTGCACACTGAATTAACTTTGACTGAAGGGCATCACACACCGGATGCGCCGCGACACAGCGCGCACATGACCGTTGAAAGTATCGCACACTTGCGGCACCGGTGTGTGTCCCCTGATAGAAACTTATGTTTAGAATTCAGAAATGCATGCCGCTGTGTGGCGCGATGCTGCGTGTCGCCAATGGCGCTTCTGGTGTACGTCCTGCTTGAGGCTATAACTATAGGGCGTCATACACCGGATGCGCCGCTTAGAGCCACGACACGACAATGTTAAATTTGAAAAAAAAGGACTGAGTGCGTTTATATCACCCCAACATATGTCTGTCCAAACAGCTTAAAAAGTAGATTTTTCACCATAGATGCCCTATAAAAAAAGAAGGTAGGTTGTTGATGTTTGATGTTGATTATCTGTCTCAGGGTCTATGATAAGCCTATTGTAATGTTACTACTGAATGTTTTGATCGGATGAACTTACGCCTTCCACATAATATTAAAATAGATTTGGACCACTTAATTTAGGCCCAATCCCAATTCTACCCCTTAGCCCTTCCCCTTACCCCTAGCCCTCGTTTTGCGCGTTCCCATCAAGGGGTAGTGGTGTCCCAATTCTCTTTAGCTTGAAGGCGTAGGGCTAAGGGCAAGGGGTATACACGAACAAAGATTTTTCAGGAACACACTCGAAACGGAGGGGTAAGAAAATTTCCCAGAATACACCTGCCACAACGGCAGTTTCACTGCACCCGGAAGTAAGGAGATCCACAAATTTGTATTTTTTGTCATTATTATGAATTTTTACGACAAACAAACACAAGTTTTAATATATTCATAACCAGGTTCATGTTTTACCATCATGCTTTTTAAAAAAACGCAAAAAAACGCAAAATTTCGCAATCTATAATCCATAATCATAACTCAAACACCCTGTCAGAGCAGTCTAGTGGCTGAAAATGAGCTTTTTACAGTGTCTGGTATAATGTTAATGTTGTTTTGGTGTGTTTACATAGATGAATAAGGCCACTGTGTAAATACACAGTATAGTTGCGATCTTATTGCCATATTATTATGCCACAGATTGTTATGATAACATAATATATCCCTTCAGTGATTTCCTGAAGATAAACACCAAAAAAATAACACAACTGGAATAATTACAGCAGTCGTAATCGTCTGATCTCATGTGAAGCAAGAGATCGCGAAGACATATGATGACGTGTGCAGGTGTTGAAGTGCTGTCCCAATTCCTAGGGTAAGTTTTGAAGCCCTTCCCCTTAACCCTCGGTTGTAAGGGCCAAGGGGAAGGGGTAGGGGTACAAAAATAGAATTGGGATTGGGCCTTAATGATTGCCATCAGTATGTAAAGAGACTTCAACCAGCATAACACAAATGTTTTCTGAAACCAATCACCTATTGCACCTTTAAAATAGAACAACTGATTATATAAATGTATATTGCGAAGCACTGGATATATATTTATGCATGCAGCCTCAGTACTTTCACCAACAAAACAATGGTTTCAATTTAGTTGTTTCTATTGTTTGGTATTGTGTGTCAGACAGACTAAATCTAAAACCATGGCAATGTCTCCAAAATACTTCAAGAAACCTACATGTAAAATTACAGTACTGTATAAGGTTTTAGGCATTTGTGTAAAAATTCAATATTATTCAATAAAATTCAATATCAAAAAATATTATATACAGTTGAAGTCAGAATTATTAGCCCCCCTTTTGAATTATTCTTTTTTAAATATTTCCCAAATGATGTTTAACAGAGAAAGGAAATTTTCACAGTATGTCTGATAATATTTTTTTCTTCTGGAGAAAGTCTTATTTGTTTTATTTCGGCTAGAACAAAAGCAGTTTTTAATTTTTTAAAAAGCATTTTAAGGTCAAAATAATTTTTTAAAAGTCTACAGAACAAGCCATCGTTATACAATAACTTGCCTAATTACCCTAACCTGCCTAATTAACCAAATTAACCTAGTTAAGCCTTTAAATGTCACTTTAAGCTGTATAGAAGTGTCTTGAAAAATATCTAGTAAAATATTATTTACTGTCATCATGGCAAATAAAAAATAATCAGTTATTAGAAATGAGTTATTAAAACTATTATGTTTAGAAATGTTCTGAAAAAATCTCTCTGTTGAACAAAAATAGGGGGAAAAAATAAACAGAGGGGATAATAATTCTGACTTCAACTCTACATACAGTAATAACATTTATTTATTTATGAACTCCTATACACTAAATTAACCTTTGCTTTTAAAACTGCTCTTGTCCTATAGGTGCATGTGTGCATTGTTTTACAGTTAGCTTTGCGGGCAGGTATCTTGAAGATATGGCCACAGTTATTTTGGGCTGAGTTTGTTGTCTTTTTAGATGGACTGAATGATGGTGAGACCAGATCTGGATTTCTGGGTGTGAAACACCGGCTGCTGTCAGACTCCTTATGCAAACAAAAATGTATTACAATTGATAGCAATTAGAAATTTCATACTGACACAGTACATAAAAAGATAAAAATAACTTAAAAAAAGAATTTGCTAGTATTGGCCAATTTATTATGGGGCGGAACGTCAACCGTCCTTGCTCTACATAGCAGGCTGAGCGCCAATGTGCTGAATCTCCGAAATTATGAATATTTAAAATAGGCACTATCCTTATAAATAAACTGCATAGTTTATTTAACTGCAATCTAAACAACTACATTCTTGCCTTAAAAAAAGCCTCAAAAGTACATTAGGTTGTCCAACAGCTGCAATATTTGTCAAACTGTAGTGCTTGCCACTCGTGTGGGTGGAGTAATACAGGTGAAGAGGCTGTACAAGTGCTGATATTACTTTAAGTATTATACTATAGTAAAATATTATATCACAATAAAATATTCTCACTGTACATTCAAAGAGAGAGGACTTCTTTTTTTCCCTTACAGGTATGGTTGTTGTACATTTCCCAAGACCCATTACACAATCAGTTGTGTTGTTGCCACTTCCACAAGCAGTTTTAGTTCTGTCCAATTGACACATAAAGCAACCTGTTTTGATCAGTCAGATTTAAAGTCGTAAATAGTTATGCATATACTTTTTTGGTATGGTTGAAATGAAAGGATAATAATAAGTGTGTGTATGTGATTTGTTTTTATGTTGGCAGGTTCTGGAGCGACTGCAGCAGAGAGGTTTTGAGATCGCTGCTTCTTGTGGAGGTGGTGTGGACTCAACTCAGTTCAGTGAGTACGTCCTGAGGAGAGAGGTCAAACGGAGTCATCGTGGGGTCATGACCTCGGTCATCCGAATCAAACAGGAACCACTGGATTAGTCACCCACTCTGACAAACAATAAACTGGATATGGTATTTTTAACTGAATATAAGGGATGTTTTATGTTGTAATTCTCTGAGAATTTTCCCCCATTGATTTTGTCCCCAAGTAAACTGTTTCAAATAAGGAAATTATTGTTTAAAATGGAAATGGAAACTTTTTCCAAACTCGGTCTCCATTTGATTCTATGTGAAGGTTTGTTTTAAAACTTCAAGACTGCCAGACTTTGCACTATTGCTGGATTTGTCTTCACCGTGACAGCTAGAATTGGAAGAAGCTAAACTAATGTCAGAGTCTATATATGACATCCTGTAAAGAATATCATCTGCCATACTTATTTAATAAGCTGTTTGATGAATCATTTATGTTATTAATCGTCGAGTGTTTCTCTCATAAATAGCATATCACTCCAGAGAGGAACAGCAGATCTAATTAGAAACTCACACGCACATATAAAGGTTAAACCACAACTGTGGGCTTCATAGGGATCAAATGACTAGAGAAACCCTTATTTTGTCAAATACAGCCATGAATCAACTCTGAAAGGTTTGATTAAAAAGTGTATTTCCTTCCCCAACTGTTCTTCATTCTTATAATTTAAGCAGACAAAAAAAACTTTCAAGCCAGTTAGATAAATTTATATTGTGCTGTAACCTGCAGTATTTTTATTTTGAAACTGTAAAATGTTTTTTGTTTTGAGTTTTTGTTTTTTTGGGACCATAAATCTACAGTGTCTGGCTACACTTAAACCTGGTTTATAATTCACGAGATTAAAGTTTGAGAGGAATGTAATGTGACATTGTTAATAAACGTTTTTAAAAACCATCAAGAGTTGTTCATTAACATCTGGAAAATATGTCCTAGGCCATATATAGCCTGCAAGTGAGCATTTTATTAGTAACATCTTCTCCTTGAAGAATACGCCCTGAAAATGACTGAAGAAGTCAATTACTCATGCATTTGAATCTAAGTGAGATTCATTTCTAAGCTGAACGAAGCTGACGTTGCTGCCATATGTATAACATGGAGAAAGATTAAGGCTGCATCTGAAAGCGCATACTTCCATACTATATAGTACACTAAAAACAGTATGCAAGCCAAGAAGTATATCCAAATTCAAAGAATTCGAAAATCAATATGCGAGAAGTACTTGAGAAGAATGGCTATACTACTTCCAGCAAGATTCTGAAGTGCGCATCCCATGCATGCTGTGCTATCCCATGATGCCCCATGAGTAGGCCCACACGGAATCTGCGCGCAGAATTCCGCAGATTTTCTGCAGATTTTCCGCAGATTTTTAGCCCATCATTAATTCTGTTTATTTACTTAAAGTTAACTATTTACAGTTAATCTAATTGGATTTGCATTTTAAACATTAAATACAAGTTTAAAAGATATTATTTTTTTATTTAACATATTAAGGTTTTAGTTATGATACTCCCAAAATAATTCCGCAGAAATCTGCAGATTTTTACCAAAATTCTCAGCAGAAATAGTAAAAAACATCCGCAGATTTTGTCTGGTCCTGCCCATGAGCTAATTCATGAATAGGAGAGAAGCGATGCAACTGACGCAGATAGGCCACATGACCATGACAAAATGGCGGATGTAGTACGTCCGAATTCCATTCATACTGCTCACATTCATACTTTATAGAACGTACTTTTCTAATTTAAATTCAAACGCTACTGAGTAGTAGGCTGTTTGGACGCAGCCTGAGTGAACATTTATCTGGCCGACACGGTGGCTCAGTGGTTAGCACTGTCGCCTCAAAACAAGAAAGTAGCTGGTTCAAGTCCTGGCTTGGTCAGTTGGCATTTCTGTGTGGAGTTTGCATGTTCTCCCTGTGTTTGTGTGGGTTTCCTCCAGGAAGACATGTGCTATAGGTGAATTGAATAAACTAAATTGGCCATAGTGTATGTGAATGAGTGTGTATGGATGGAAGGGCATTTGCTGTGTAAAACATGCCAAGTTGGCGGTTCATTGCGCTGTGGTGACCCCTGATGAATGGGACTAGTAAGCTGAAGGAAAATGAATGAATGAATATTTATCTGAAGGACTAAGAACTTATTTGAAGTCTAAAAAAACCCACCTTAACCGTGAGAAATATTTCTAATACATAAAGACGTTTCATTTTCGTACGCCCGTGAGTCAATTCATGTTCAATTGAATCTATAAGCGTTCATAAACGCTTGTATATACATTTTAACCAAACACAGCAGCTGAAAACCTAAGAAAATGCCATCATCAAACGATCTCAAAAGTCCTCCTATAAACGTACCATTATCAATGATTCATTTTGAGGGATTCAATGATTCACTCAAACTCAAATAGAATCAGTGAACAATTCCGGATGAATTCAAGAGAGTCGAATCCTATCGGAATGAATCAAAAGCTACGCCACAAATGGCGCATGGTGTTTGTCAGTCGCGTCTGCTGCTTTTTTGTAAAGGCTAATATTCAAGCAGGTGAAAAATAATTTAATTTAGTATCTAATTATTAAAAGAAACTAAATCATGTCCGAAACGTCGGTCTCAGATAAATTAAAGAATGATAATATTCGTACGCCAGCAGAGAAAAGGAACGACGCGCAAACAAACAATAGCGAAAACCTTTTGGAAACTTCAGACAAGAAAAGAGAGACAACGGACTTAAACGCTAATGTTATCACCAATGAAAACAGCAACCCAGATTCAGTTTCCCTAAATGAGAAAGCAGAGCAGCCAAACCCAAAAACAGAGACTGGTTCATCAAACGCTGCACCTCAGGGTCCTGTAACGGTCACACTATTGACCTCCAGCACATCAGCCTCATCTGAAGCTGCTCCAAAGGTCATGGTAAGCCCCGCACAGATGAAATCTACAACACCCGTGGTCGTAGGGGCCAGAGTTGTGACGTCCTGCGTTCAGGGACCAGGGGCCACTAGTTTGGCTCTGGTTCCACAGCCTGGAAGATTTTCAGTGGCCATAAGCCAGCCGAGAGTCACCACACTGACCACTGCCAAAGGGCCGGTCATGACTTTGCCAAGGATTTCCACTCCATCACAAAGTGTGCCAATGACGCGCGCCCCTCAGACGGTGCCACTGCAGCTGCCTGCCAACTTCCAGGTACCACAAGGTGAGCTTTTATGTGATGTTAATGTCTTTGTTTTAGTGTATTGTGGGCTGTAATGCTATGGTTCACCATCAAATCTACTTCCTCTCAGTCTTGTGGATGTCTTACTGTTGAAGGAATGGTGTTAATCCGCAGTGACAGTGGGCAGTTGATGTTGGTATCTCAGCAGGCTCTGGCCCAGGCTCAGGGAATGCTGCCAAAAGCAGCCAGTGCCAATGCCTCGGCTATAGTTAGACCTCCGTCCTCACAGGTTTGTTGATTTGGTTACTGTCTTGAAACTGCTGGGCAAGGAAACAACGGCCCTGTGATATTATAAATGGAATTCTATATGGTTTTAGTTTTATGTCATATATTTTTATCTGATTATTGTTAGTGCTTCATGCATAATAAAATGCATCATACAGAGATTTTAATTCATTTAAATTGTTAAAATATACTTTACATATTTTAATAAAAATGTAATATAATATTTTACTTAAGCATTCATTGAGGTATTTTAATTATGTACTGTAATTTAATTGTGTATAATAATCTAATGTAATGTAAGTATTAGATACAAATTAACATTTTTAAGTTTCATTTTGTATATAATAATAATAATAGAAATAATATTAACAATAATCTGGTAAGGCTAAAAATTATGTTGTCAAGTGTATAAATGGGTGTACATGTATGAAAATATAGAGCACTTTTAAATTTTAGGAGGAGGGTCACTTAGTGTCACCGAGACACTTATGTTTTTTATTGATATCTTAAATTAGTTTTTATGTTTTTATACATTTCCTGTTTCATCATTATTTTGTTACATTTTGGCATATTGATAAGTTAAAAAGCATGAATGGACCCTTTTCACAAGCCTACTGTGACACTTTTAACGATCATCATAAATCTTTGAAAGTTTTTAATATCTTGATTTTTATAAAAACGTAAGAACATTTATTTACAAATTACAAAAAACTAATTATCGCTTATGCGAGGTGTTTCTAATGCAGTGTCCATGAGGCTGAGAATAAATTTGACGTTATTCTCTCCTCTGGTTGCCGTCATCAGTCTCACACAATTTTTTGTCTCGATAACAAAATCGTGAAGTTTTTCTTTTATTATTTCAGCAAATAGGATTGTAAAAAGGTTTACCCAGCTATGACGCTTTCCACTACCGAGAAACCTGGAAATGTGAAAAGGGTCTATGGAATAGTTCACCAAAAAATGAAAGTTCTGTCATCACTTTTTAACTCTACTTGTTTCAGACCTTTATGAGTTTCTTTCTTCCGGTAAACACAAAAGAAGAAGTTTTGAAGAATGCTGAAAACGTGTAAACATTGGCTTCCATAGCATTTGTTTTTCCTACAATGGATGTCAATGATTACAGGTTTTCAGGTTTCTTCAAAATATATTCAATTCAATTCTTTATTTGAGTTATAGTTCTATAATATAAATAATATTTCTATAGCGTTTTTACAATGTAGATTGTGTCAAAGCAGCTTTACATAGAAGTTCTAGTAAATAAAATTTTTTCCGTTTTCAGAGCATTTGAGTTTAGTTTAGTTCAGTTCAGTGTAGTTTAATTTTTACTGCTGAAAGTCCAAACACTGAAGAGCAAATCCCTCGATTTGCGGCTTCACAAGTCCAATACCAAGCAAGCCAGTGGCGACAGTGGTGAGGAGCAAACTTCACCAGTTGACGAAAGTGAAGGAAAAAACCTTGAGAGAAACCAGGCTCAGTTGGGCACAACCATTTCTCCTCTGGCAGGATCAACTTTCTCTCCACAGGATCAATGAGAAGACTCGTCTGACACTGTGATCTTTCAGGAATCAGTCTCATGCTCTCCACTCCTCCAAGACCACCACAGCATCTGCTCAAGATACAGCGTGGTCCTGATCTTCTTTTGTGTTCAACAGAAGACAGAAACTTAAGGTTTAGAATCACTTGATGGAGAGTAAATAGTGAGTAGATTGTCAAGGATGATCTATCTGTCTGTCTGTCTGTCTGTCTGTCTGTCTGTCCGTCCGTCCGTCCGTCCGTCCGTCCGTCTGTCTGTCTGTCTATCTCTCTCTCTCATATTGTTACAAGTATTTTGTGTCTTTAAAAAAAAAAAAAACATTTAATCAAATGTATTCACTGCACTATTCCAGGTAAGTTTGGTGCTGTGATCAAATTAGTACCAAAGAAGGTCTACACTCAATAATTTATTAAACAAATCGCAGGAGACATTTCAATCACTGACAAAGGTTCATGGTCAAAATGTTTGTTTTTTCTTTTATTCAGAATTTTTTTAACTTCTCTTTTAAAAAAAGAAATAACCCATTTTATTCTGTATATAATTTTTTTCACAGGCAACTGTAAACACCACACCGATCATCAGAGTTTCTCTCCCTCCTACAAGTGCATCAGCTACTGCTAATATTAAACTCAACCCTACTGTGGGGACTGTGGTTCAGAAACCAGTCGCAGCTACAGGAACTGCTGTTTTCACACCATCATGTTCAGCAGGAACCACCATCAGTAAGCCGGCCGCTGTTGTAGGCACAGCCATCAGAAAGCCCAGCTCTACCATGGGGCCAGTTATCAAAGCCAGTCAAATGACTCCAAACAGCAGCACACCAGGGACATTTAACCAGAGGACTAATTCTGTCACTGCAACTACAGTAATTAATACCTCCGCTGGAAAGGTATTACTCACTTTGGCTGCATCAATTATTGATCCAAACAACAAAACAAACCAAAAATGATTCATACTGTGCCTTTAGGGCAAGTGTTGACTGAAATGCATTGTTAGCTTTTCCTCAGTGATTTAAATAGAAATGTAGGTCATTCCGTGTCACATTTTTCTACATAATCATGTGTGTGCGCTTCATTTGTCTGCAGTCTGTAGGCAAAGGTGGGCCCTCCATCCAGAGTAATGCCCCGCAAGTGGTGTCTCCTAATGTACCACCCAGATCCAGCACAAACACCTCCTCAACACCGGTCACTGTTACAGCTGTAAGTTCATGTTTGTAAGGATACACAGATATTTACTACCTAAGGACTGAATTATTAAAAAAGTAGAAGTATATAGAATTTTTCAAATTTATTTTTTTAACACCTCAAGAGGTGCAAAGCTGGCCAAAAATGCCATTTGGTCAATTTCAGTATATAGTTATGACTATGAAGATATATATATGAAGATATATTATGAGCATTATAGCATGAATAGATTTATATGGATCTACAGATGAGTTACATTTTGATATACAGTTGAATTCAGAATTATTAGCCCCCCTTTGATTTATTTTTATTTTTTAATATTTCCTAAATGATGTTTATCAGAGCAAGGAAATTTTCACAGTATGTCTGATAATATTTTTTCTTTTGGATAAATTTTTATTTGTTTTATTTCGGCTAGAATTAAAGCAGTTTTACATTTTTTAAAACCCATTTTAAGGTCAAAATTATTGGCCCCTTTAAGCTAATTTTTTTTTCAATAGTCTACAGAACAAACCATCATTATACAATAACTTGCCTAATTACCCCAACCTGCCTAATTAACCTAGTTAAGGCTTTAAATGTCACTTTAAGCTGTATAGAAGTGTCTTGAAAAATATCTAGTAAAATATAATTTACTGTCATCATGGCAAAGATAAATAAATCAGTTATTAGAAATGAGTTATTAAAACTATTACGTTTAGAAATGTGCTGAAAAAATCTTCTCTCCGTTAAACAGAAATTGGGGAAAAAAATAAACGGGGGCTAATAATTCTGACTTCAACTGTATGTGCATCATGAAACTAGTAATGTCTCAATTTTTACCACCAGGAGACCTTGGAGAATGTGAAGAAGTGTAAGAACTTCCTGGTCACGCTTATGAAGCTGGCATCAAGTGGCACTCGCTCTGCTAACATGGCCCAAAATGTCCGCGCTCTTGTCAAAGGCCTGCTGGTATGATGTCGCTTTTGGCTACTAAAATCAATGTATCACATAAATCACAATCCAGTATATTCTGCAAGGCCAAAAAAAGATGTTGATGTTTGAATTTAAGTAAACAAGTACCCTGATGGGGGACCATTGTAGCATTTCATTTCTTAAACAACCATGTTAGAAGATGTCCAGGGTTACAATGCTAAGATTCATTGGACTTAAATTGTGTAAGGCAGCTTTAATTTTAGACATTAACCGATGACGAGTTGATCTGTCATACAGCAAAAAAATACAGTTCCCTTAAATTGGCACACTTCGTAAACTTGAGCAAAGAAGTCTGTGAAAAAAAGTCTTTGTTTTATTTACACAAAATGTTAATCATTTATGTTTTAAAATGTTTTTGGATGAGAGTTGAGGAATTTTGTGAAACCATTTCAGACAATATGTGGTGATGTAGATGATGTCAGATTGTAGTTTTGAAGATTTGCAGACCCCAAAATGCAAGTAACTTCTGCAATTCTCAATGATTCTTGGAGATTTTTTTGCCACTCAAAAATCCTCCTAACAGTGTGTTTGGACAAGATCAGGCTGATTTATATCATTTGTTTTTGACTTGAATTTCTGAACTATTGCCCTGATGGTAGAAATGGCCATTTTTGTGTGTTTGCCATTATTTAAAGGTGCAGTATGTAAGTTTGACACCCAGTGGTTGAACTAGGTATTGCAGTCCTGAATCATAATAAAGGTACGCCGGGTTGCCAGTTTGAGGGATTTTAAACTGTGTTCTAAATAAAAGCAACCACACGCGATTGAGGGAATATTCTCCATATTAAAAGGAGTTTTGGTTCTAACCAACACCTCGAATTGATTTATTAGAAGCGGCTTCTATTTCTCACAGCTGAACAACAGAAACCTATGACAGATCACCTCAGGTAAGCCTCGTGTGCTTTATTCAGTGCTAAATGCTAACAATGCGAGTTTGAATGCATTTTACATGACGTGTATTACCATATACTGAAAGCAGAAAGTTCACTTCACCTTTAATGATGTTAAAGAGGGTTAACATGTATTAAATAGATTCTAAACCTTACCGTTTTGTGAGTGAGTGCATATTCTGTGCGTCTGAAAGGCTGTATTTAAATTTCTGCCGTGTTTTGTGGTGCAAACAGTCAAATGGCTCATCACTCATAACAATCTCGTCACAGCGTGTTGTTAGGACACGCGATGTAACCTGCTCACGTTCCTAATATTTATGTCATTTGCTAATTAACGTCATGTAGAACTGAATCTGTCTCATTTTGACATCTGATACTTTCCACTACACTGTAGCATTTCGCTCATGGACGCATGCTTTCAGAGTCTTTCTGAATGAATGAATGAATGAAATATGCTGTTTTCCAACAAGGCAACCCGGGGTGCTGAATTATAATTGGTTAAACTGGCATGTGCATGTGAAAATTACCTAAACAAAGACATCGTTCCGGCACGGAAAAAAACATTTTCAAAGCAGAATATCTGACTTCAGCATTGTTTGTCAGTTAAACAAGTATGTTCACTTGGGATGTTTCTTAAATATCTGCACACATATTATTGTATTTTTATGCTTTAGAAGAGTCAAAAACTTACATACAGCACCTTTAAACCCCTGTAAACAGCTGGCAATAGCTAAATATTTTCCTGTTTTTAGTCACCCTTGTCTACTAAAACAGAGAATTATCTATGCAAATATACTTTACATTGCAAGAATTCATAGGGCTGCCAATAGGTGTGGTGAAACATAACACACTCACATATACAGTATCTTCATTACTATGAAAATTATACATTAACATTATTACTACATTACTATATTGCCAAATGTTTTGAGACATCTGCCTTAACATAAATGTGAATTTAATGCCATTCTAATTTGACTCTGTATGGTTTAATATGGAGTTGGCAGCTATAACAGCTTCAGCTATTTTGGAATGTTTTGCACAAGGTTTAGGAGTGTGTTTATGGGAAATTATGACTTTCTTATAGAAGCGCATTTGTGAGGTTCGGTACTGATGTGCCTGTCTCACAGTGTCAACTCGAATTCATCACAAAGATGTTCAATTGGGTTGAGGTCAGGATGCTGCACACTAAACTCGTTCACTTTACATTTGGCACAATGGAGTCATGGTCAAATACCATTCTCCTGCCAACTGTCAGACCCAGAATCTTCTATTTGATTGCCAGACAGAGAAGTGCTCTAGAGCAGTGTTTGTCAACCATGTTCCTGGAGGACCACCATTGTTGCATGTTTTGAATGTCTCCTTTGTCTGTCACACCCATTACAGGTCTTTCATTCTCTGCTAATGAGCTGATAATCTGAATCAGGTATGTTAGGTTAAGGAGACATAGAAAACATGCAGAGTTGGTGGTCCTCCAGGAATGTGGTTGAGAAACACTGCTCTAGAGTCCAGTGGTGGCATGGGTTACACCACAGCTTAAGGGTTACAATACACTTTGATTGCACTTGGTGTGATGTAAGTCTTGGATGCAGCTGATCAACCAAGCCATTCATTCCCTAAATCTCTCTACACATTATTGAGCTATGGTCAAACAGTTTGGAGCTCTGTAGATTTTGACTATAGTAAAGTTGGTGACATCTGCACACTGTGTACCTACTGAAAGCATGTGCCGGCCCCCACTCAGTGATTTATTGTGGCCCACCACTTCATAGCACTTTTTTGTTTCCAGTTTCTTTCACTTTCTTATAATATCATTTATTATACCGTATGCCATAATATATTTGATATAACATTTTAAATAAGAGATTAATCAAAATATAGATTATACATCCTTCTTTGCTCATATTTACCAAGGGTGCCAATGTTTAGTGCAAGACCCTGTAACAAGCCAGACAAATATGAATCGCTGCACTTTAGAGACAATCATAGGCTAGGTATTTTCTTATTTAAATCCAAACAGTGACTATTTTTGGGATATTTTAATGTGCTTTTGATGTTTTCTCTGCGAGTACTCTAGGATGGGAAACTAGAGGCTGAAGAATTCACCGAGAAACTCTACATGGAGCTCAAATCGTCTCCTCAGCCATATCTAGTGCCTTTCCTGAAGGTGACTGCAGCTTCTTTGCTTATGAAACCCATTTAGATGTTATCAGCAGCTTCAACAAAGTCATATGAGGGTGCTGACCTCATTTCTGGCCTGATTTTAAGATGAAATCTATTATCAGACCTTCGTGGCTCGTGCATGAATAAGACACGACCTCTTTGGTTTGAGCTAAATTAGAGACGCTGATGTGTTCATTCTTTCAGAGGAGCCTGCCAGCCGTCCGTCAGCTCACGCCAAACTCACAGCTCTTCATTCAGCAGTGCGACCATCTCAAGCCTTCAGATTCAGCCTTGACCAAATCCACAAATCAGAAGGCCTCTGAGTCTGTCAGCTCCTCCCTCAAAAACAGCCAGCCAACCAGAACATCTCAGCTGGTAAATCCCAACCCATTTTTTTCAGCGGCAATGTAATTCATCATGAATATGATTTCAGGGTTTGCCTATATGAAACAACGGAAAAGTAATTTGATAATGAAGGAAAACAAATGATCATTCAGCTCTGTGGAAACAGACCTGTGTGTTCATAAATGTTACTGTACAAGTATGATTTCTCCAGCAATAGTTAAAGAAACGGACAGTGTCGGAAATTCAGGTATATTTGGCTGTCCTGAAAATGCCGTTTTGATGTTTTATGTAATAGTAGACCGTTTGTGTGAGCAGTCTAATTTCACACTGCCTCCTTCCCAGTGCACTGGTTCATTTTTATGACAGCCTCCCTTCACTTTGTCTTCATTTCCTGGTTAACTCACCACCGCCCACGGTGTACAGGCTAATTCACTTAAAACCACCAGTATCCCACAAGCCCAAGCGCAGCCAAATTAGTTTTACACTAGAGACAAAGATGCATGAGTCTTACCCCATTTCTTACCAGGAATGTCATGTTATCATATTCAAATAATGTCATGATTTGTTTTTCTGTAATCTAATATCACCTTTTTATTGGACGTCTTGATGGATTTCCACTGAAATACAGAAGCTCATTTCTCGTATACCTGAATAGACTTTGGAGGCTTGATTACTTCTGAATCAGAAAGTGCTCTGAGGATTGTTTTCAAGAAGTCCTGCTGTTTAATATGGCTTGTACATTGTCCTCGAGGTGGACCAGACCTGGTGTACATTCTTTGAATATTTTCATATTCATAATTTTTGCATCTTTTCTGTATTTATTCAGGCTGACTACTTGTGTTTTTCACTTGTTCAGGTGATCCAGCAGGCTAAAGGGGTGGTCGTCAAACAGCCTCAGGTGGGCTTAGCTGCTCACAGCCAAACCCAGTCCAAACAGATGGTCATTCAGACCAGCACTCATTCAACAGGTATAAGCTATGATTTTGATCTCATTTCTATAGTTGTTTGTGATCCTCAAGGCCAGAGACGTGCAGAGACCTTTTAAGGGGCAAGGGCTCAAGTGGAAAAAAGGACACTTTTTATTAAATAATAATAATAATTGTACTTTAATAAATAAAATATATTAAAGGAGATTTTCTCCTAAATTCACCATATACTCACCCTTAAAAGGACAGTTCATTCAAAACTGAATATTTTGTCACCATTTACTCACCTTTTACTTGTTCCAAACCTATTTGACTTTTTTTCTTTTGTCAAACACACAAAATAATATTTTGAAGAAAGCAGGAAACTGGTAACCATTGACTTTCATGGTATTTGTTTTTCCTACTCTGGAAGTTATGGAGTAGTTCTGGAAGTAGGAGTGCACAATATTTTCCCAGGAACAAGAAAGTGTCTGGTGCACATGGAGAGGAAAGAGTGCATCTCCTTCATTTATTTTTTTTGGAAATGCAGCATAAATAGTAATAGTGTGAAATATTATTATGATTTAGGCTAGATGTGCTGCTTAATATTTTTCTGGAAAATGAGTTAATGCTTTTTTAAAAACAATGGCATTTATTCGATATAAGAGTTTAGACCAGGGATTCTCAACCAGTGGGCCGCTGCCCACTGGTGGGCCTCAGTGATCTTGCAGGTGGGCCGCGAGATAGCTTAAAAGGAACTTAAATATTATACTATAATTATTTGAATTCATTATTAAATATGTCATATTAAAATGTTCGAAGTATTGGCATTTCCTGTTTTCTGTGATTGAAAAGGCTAATTCGAACTTGGTGCAAAAACAGCCTTACTGTTAAAAACAGACATGTGCCTTCAACTTCCAACCACAGCGCGTCAACTAGGAATACATTCTCAGTTGTATAAATCAAACCATCATGCAAAATGTAAAGGCAACGTTAACAATAATTAAAGTTTTAATAACCAGCTCGTGTGTGCCTCACGTCCGTGACCCGTACTTTACAAGTCAGTTGATTCACAAACTATATGTGTGCTCTCTTTCTTTGTGTAAACACTTTAAAATATCTGTATAGTTGTCCAAAGTAATGTCCTGCGAGTGTTTTATAACAGACATGCGGCCGTACAGGAGGATCTAGCACGACTTGGTGGTGTTTTAATGGTGAACAGCTGCTCACTGTTCCTGTCAGCGAAATCTAATAATGTCCAGCAACAAATCAAACCGCCTTCAGATCGATGCGTTTCAACAGATTTGTGTTTTTACGGTGTTTTACATTTCTTTGTTTATTTTTAATGTATATGAATAGTAAATCAATAGATGAATAGTAGTCAGTCTAATTCAAAAAAATTTTTTGCCATGTCCTGTTGTCCTGTCAGGTTCATTTATTGAAGAAAAGGCCCAAATACTCTGCATTTCTAAAGAATAACTGGAGTAAAGAATTGAGGAGCTTTAAATCTGTCTGTGCATTATTTTTTAATATTAAAATATATATTATTATATTTTATAGTATATTTAAATATATGTATTTATAATGTATCTTTTTTTAATAAAATGATCAAAAAAAAAAAAGACAACAATAGAAGGCAAAAGAAACATTTTTCTAATAAATAAAGCTTTAAAATGAGCATTTTTGCTAGACAACCAGTTTGGGCTTTCAAAAAACTTTCGGAGAAGGAGGTGGGCCTTGAAGTGAAAAAGGTTGAGAACCCCTGGTTTAGACAATTTAGTCTTGTTTGATCAGTCTAATTTTTACTCATAAAATTATATTTGAATGGTTGTGTTTGCATTATGTTTTTTTCTGTTATCAACAAGAAAAGAAAATCTGCAGCACCCTACCTGACAAAAGTCTTATCGTCGATCTCAGTTCTAAGAGCAATAAGTAATAACTTGACTTCTAGTTAATAGATCACATTACTAATTACAATTTTCTTCATGTAATTTGTAATCAACAACATTACAATTTGTGAATAAGCTACCCAGCACTGTACATATTGTATATGTTGTTGTCAAAAGTGATGTCCAGATGACCACACCATAATGACCCCATGCATCCATCGTCTCTATATGTCTGTCTGTTTATTTCTCTATATACATTGTGTGTGTACTTATGTGTGTTTTAATTAATTAAAGCTCAATATATGTGTGTGTGTATATATATATATACACACATACATACATACATACATACATACATACATACAAATGCATACAGGAAGTGCAGAATTATTAGGCAAGTTGTATTTTTGTATTAATAGTTGTAGTTGTATTTTTGAGGATTAATTTTATTATTGAACAACAAGCATGTTCTTAATGAACCCAAAAACTCATTAATATCAAAGCTGAATATTTTTGGAAGTAGTTTTAAGTTTGTTTTTAGTTTTAGCTATTTTAGGAGGATATCTGTGTGTGTGCAGGTGACTATTACTGTGCATAATTTTAAGCAACTTAACAAAAAACAAATATATACCCATTTCAATTATTTATTTTCACCAGTGAAACCAATATAACATCTCAACATTCACAAATATACATTTCTGACATTCAAAAACAAAACAAAAACAAATCAGTGACCAATATAGCCACCTTTCTTTGCAAGGACACTCAAAAGCCTGCCATCCATGGATTCTGTCAGTGTTTTGATCCGTTCACCATCAACATTGCGTGCAGCAGCAACCACAGCCTCCCAGACACTGTTCAGAGAGGTGTACTGTTTTCCCTCCTTGTAAATCTCACATTTGATGATGGAACACAGGTTCTCTATGGGGTTCAGATAAGGTGAACAAGGAGGGCATGTCAATTGTTTTTCTTCTTTCAACCCTTTTTTTTGCCAGCCACGCTGTGGAGTACTTGGACGCGTGTGATGGAGCATTTTCCTGCATGAAAATCATGTTTTTCTTGAAGAATGCAGACTTCTTCCTGTACCACTGCTTGAAGGTGTCTTCCAGAAACTGGCAGTAGGACTGGGAGTTGAGCTTGACTCCATCCTCAACCCGAAAAGGCCCCACAAGCTCATCTTTGATGATACCAGCCCAAACCAGTACTCCACCTCCACCTTGCTGGCATCTGAGTCGGACTGGAGCTCTCTGCCCTTTACCGATCCAGCCACGGGCCCATCAAGACTCACTCTCATTTCATCAGTCCATAAAACCTTACAAAAATCAGTCTTGAGATATTTCTTGGCCCAGTCTTGACGTTTCAGCTTGTGTGTCTTGTTCAGTGGTGGTCGTTTTTCAGCCTTTCTTACCTTGGCCATGTCTCTGAGTATTGCACACCTTGTGCTTTTGGGCACTACAGTGATGTTGCAGCTCTGAAATGTGGCAAAACTGGTGGCAAGTGGCATCTTGGCAGCTGCACGCTTGACTTTTCTCAGTTCATGGGCAGTTATTTTGCGCCTTGGTTTTTCCATACGCTTGCGACCCTATTGACTATTTTGAATGAAACGCTTGATTGTTCGATGATCACACTTCAGAAGCTTGGCAATTTTAAGAGTGCTGCATCCCTCTTCAAAAAATCTCACTGTTTTTGACTTTTCGGAGCCTGTCAAGTCCTTCTTTTGACCCATTTTGCCAAAGGAAAGGAAGTTGCCTAATAATTATGCACACCTGATATAGGGTGTTGATGTCATTAGACCACACCCCTTCTCATTACAGAGATGCACATCACCTAATATGCTTAATGGCCAGAAGGCTTTCGAGCCTATACAGCTTGGAGTAAGACAACATGCATAAAGAGGATGATGTGGTCAAAATATTCATTTGCCTAATAATTCTGCACTGCCTATATATATATATATATATATATATATATATATATATATATATATATATATATATATATATATGAAAATCTAGGTGAGCCTTTATTACTTTTATGCTTCTTTCACCTCCAAGTGTCCCAATTCATGTTGAGCTGATAAAAATATCTGTATTTTTATTCTGTCCCTACAGGTGCTGTTGTGCGGCAGTCCATCCTTCAGGCGTCTAAAACACACTTTTCCCAGCCGACCCTTCCAGCGCAGGCACACGGCTTCAAGGACAGCACCTCGGGCTCTTTCCGGTAATAGCTCTGACTGGCGGCCATTCTCTGCGCACAGTGGCTCAATGTGCATATCGCTTTTTTATAGGATGAATGTGAATCGAAGGCAGCCTTGTCGCTGTAGATTACGATTTTTCAGATGAGCTGCTACACCATTAGCATATTCACTTTAAGCAAGAAACAGTGAAGTCCTGTTCTTTTGTTTTCTTGTTGGGCTTTTGTTCAGAGATGACGATGACATTAATGATGTGGCCTCCATGGCTGGAGTGAACCTGAGTGAAGAAAATGCTCGTATTTTGGCCTCTGGCTCCGAACTCGTGGGATCAGTGATCCGCTCCTGTCAAGAAGAACCCTTTCTATTCCCATCAGCCCTCCAGACACGAGTGCTGCACATCGGTAACTTCACCCAAAGCATTCAATTACTTTATATATATATATTTATATGTATATATGTATTGTGTCAGGTCAAAATAGCGTTTTTTAAGAGAAAAAACACAATTTACTAAGTCACACTGATGTTATATCAAGCCAAAACTGTCTAATATCTAATCTAATATCTTCAGATCACAGTCTAAAAATTAGTACGCCCAAATTATTATGTTGGGGACAAATATTAAATACAATTTTAATAAACAGAAACAATCAAGAGAAACATAAAAAATAGAATAGTTGAAATGTTGTCATTTGTCATTTTTAATGCTTTTAAATTTATGATCTTTCCAAATTATTATATTTCCTAAAGATGTTCGGTGATCAAACTTCTGTTTTAATGGATATAACTGTTTAAATGCACCAAAAATTATTGGCTGTATTCAGTGAGAAATGGATAAAAATATACAAAAGGGGGTTTACTCATTTATGCTAAGCACTGTCTCCCTCTCTGTCTCACTCTTTGTATAACCCTGAGTTACTTTTTAGTTGGCCATCTTTTTTTTTTTTTTTTTTTTTTTTTTTTTTTTTTTTTACAGGGTCAATGCACATTAATAAACATTACTGTAAAATGTGCCAGAATTAGCCAAGAATGGCTATTTTTCATCTGTAGACCCCTTACAGAACGTTAAAAAGTCACACCTAAAATAGAAGCACAGCATAATAACAAAGTACACTATCAAATATAAAATACAGTTAAAAAAGCAAAAAAACAAAAACAGATTGATGGCAGCAGAAAAGGAAAAAAAAAAAAAAAAAAAAAAAAGCCAAAGACAAACAATACAGATAAGTGTCAAGAATACAGTACTAATGCTGACAATGCTGATTTGCCAATAACCAATTTTTAACATGAATCTGAAAAGAACGAAAAGTAAGTGATCTTCTTATTGTTGATGGGATGGTGTTCCATTCCCTAGCGGCTTTAACTGAAAATACCGACTGGCTGAATTTACTTTTTTTGAGAGGAATAATACAGTCTCCTCTTTCACCACCTCTAGTAGTTCGGTGAGCAGTCGATCTAACTTTCACAAACTGATTTAGTGGTGAAGTCGGGTTATGTATGGTCTTATACATTAAACAAATATGTACATATTTAATTAAATTTTCCCAACTAAGCAGCTTATGTTTCTTTAATATTAAACAATGGTGAAATTGAACTGATTTCTTATCAAGAGTTTTTAAGGATTGTTTGTATAATGATTCAAGTGGCTTCAACGTAGTAATGCTAGCTTGGGACCAAGTAGTTAAACAATAAAGAATATGAGAGATAATCATGGAGTGATAATAGATTAGGGCAGCCTCGCAGGACATCTGATCACGAATAAATCTAAAATTTGCTAAACTGTTTGTTTCTAATGCATCTCCTGTTTTCGTTACTGCAGACTAGTTCAGTAAAAACAAATAAAGAAATGCCTGGAGGTGTTTAGCTTTTTTCCTTATCACAAACACAACAGTAATCTGGTAGTGTTTGCATTGCATTGGTTTTTCAGGGTTAATTATTGTGATCTTCTGTCTGCAACAGAGAAATACTGGGAAATATCTCTAGACTGATGGCATTTCATGCCGTTTAGCCTTATAATCTTAAAATGTCAGCAAAATCACCTGATTTGTCATCACTTTAGATGTTACGCTAGAGAATCATTCTAGCTCTAAAGTGACATTTGTAAAGTAGCAATGATTTCTGCTGTTCTGATGTCAGCTGCAGATGTGAAGGAATGGTGGAAGAAAGTAGTTAGACTCTCCGTGTTTGATTTTCTTTTTTTATTTACACGATTATGCCGACAAACTGTTGTATAACGCAATATCACACTCATAGCAGTGCAATATGGCTGTATATTGGCACTGGTTGGACACTAAGCCACTAGATCTGCAACCTCGAGCCAACGCATGCCTCTCACCAATGCCGATATACAGCCAATATATAATATTTATAGAGAGAGAGAGAGAGAGAGAGAGAGAGAGAGAGATACATGCATACATACATACATACATGCATGCATGCATGCATGCATACATAGTTGAAGTCAGAATCATTAGCCCCCTTTGAATTTTTTTTTCTTTTTTATATATTTCCCAAATTATGTTTAACAGGGCAAGGAAATTTTCACAGAATGTCTGAAAATATTTTTTTTTTCTGGAGAAAGTCTTTCGGCTAGTATAAAAGCAGTTATTAATTTTTTAAAGACCATTTTAAGGTCAAAATTATTAGCCCCTTTAAGCTACTTTTTTTTTTTTCGATAGTCTACAGAACAAACCATCGGTTTACAATAACTTGCCTAATTACCCTAACCTGCCTAGTTAACCTAATTAACCTAGTTAAGCCTTTAAATGTCTCTTTAAGCTGTATAGAAGTCTCTTGAAAAATATCTAGTAAAATATTATTTACTGTCATCATGGCAAAGATAAAATAAATCAGTTATTAGAGAGGAGTTATTAAAACTATTTTGTTTAGAAATGTGTTGAAAAAATCTTCTCTCCGTTAAACAGAAATTGGGAAAAAAAATAAACAGGCGGGCTAGTAATTCAGGGGGGCTAATGATTCTGACTTCAACTGTACATACATATATTAGACGGAAATACCAAATTATTGTATTTGTTTTCTATTCATGGTATTAAGTGCAAAATACACTGTCTTCCCTAACTGAACTCTAATTCACAGTATTATTTAAGTATTATGTTATTTGTAGCATATGTATCATGCATTCTAAATGTGTTTTTTGTTGTAGTTGTTTTGTTAGCTTTTGTTTTGTTTTGATTGGTTCCGCTTACCATCCAACTAAACCAGAGCACCAGCATGATCAAGTTGAAGGACTACCTGAGGAACATCTTAAATCAGCTAAAACACATTAAAACCAGCTAAAATGTGAAACTAAATGGTTTGTAAAGGAAAACCTGCAGGCCAGGCAGAGCATTCTCAATGTGGGGGAAAGATCGAAAGTACGATCGAATTTAGCATGTTACTGTTCATGTAACATAAGTTACTAAATTATTGGCAAAATATCTTAAAAGTAACTATTGCACATCTTTGCTGACCTCGGCCATAGCATCCACTATTTTAATGGCACACGAGTGTATTTTTTTTACTCAAAGTGATCCGGCATCTCCCTCCATCTGTGTTTGTCTGTTCACCTCCCTCAGCTCTGCCTCTACGGCATGCATCCTGTCTGTGTTTTTTTTGGGCATATGTTGCGCTGTGTTGTGACACACGAGTGCAGTCTCTGTCTTTGATCAGTGGTATCTCTGACGAGCCTGTTCTGCTTAATCAGTATGCTAATGACTGCCGAGACGCGCAAAGTTGCCAGAGTGGCAGGAATCCACTCTGCTGCACTGATCAAAAAAAGCGTCGGAACAAGGGAGAGAAAGGACGACAGAGGCGGAGGGAGAGAGAAAGAGAGAGAGAGAGGGATAGCCAGAAGGAAGGGGGAGTCGTGCGGAGGAGGAGGAGGAGACGAAAAGAGAGAATGTGGAAATGAAAGAGACAGGCTTGGCCTTGCAGGAACTCGGTCCGCATCAGCAGAAAGGGCAAAAATGAGATGGAATTGGAGTGTTTGCAGATGTCTGTCGACTCGGCAAGCGTAACAGACCAACAGGAACAAAGCGTGTCTGACATTATGGAAATGTGAATACAATATAAACAGCAGAGGAAAACAACACAATCGCTGTATTCCAGCTCCAGGAAGACGTTCGCCTGTAATTATACACAGTCTTCATTTCTGTTAGGCAGTCTTTTGTGATTATCAGATTCTGTGCAAGCATAATATGAACCCGCCATTCACAAAGTGTACTTATGCTGCACTCAGAACATGCTAATGTTTAAATAGGGCTGTATGTAGAATTCAGACCCCCTGATATACAGTATTAGCAACACTAATGTTCATTAAAGGTGCCGTAGAAGGAAAATCTGGATAAACCTAGGCATAGCTGAATATTAAGGGTTCAGTACATGGTAACAACATACCCTGAGCTGAAAACACCATTGTTTCCTTGTTGTCATTTATATCCTGTGTGTGTAAAATCCCGACCAAAAACAGGCCAGTCTGAATAAAACACATGATCTGTAATGATCCACATGGGATCATTAATATGTATGCCCCCTCAACCCCACCCCTTTTTTTTTTTTTTTTTAAGTATACAATGTTCCCTTATTTATCACGAGACGTTCTAAAAATAAATTGCAATAGGTGAAATCCACAAAGTAGTCAGCTTTATTTTTTACAATTATGATACATGTTTTAAGGCTGTAAAACCTCTCAATACACACTTTATACACTTTTCTCAGACAGGCATTAACATTTTCACACTTTTCTCTCTTGTTTAAACACTCTGAAAGTTCAAAATTTTGTAGAAAAATAAGTCCAGTATTATAGAATAAAACCAAAGATCAAAACCTGTTGTCAGGTGCAAACATTCATCGCTGTCAGCAAAAGGTACATTTAGCTTTTGTGCGGGTAATGTTGCCATCCAGCGCAATGTTCTTTTTCCTGCAGTCGCTGATCAACAAAGCGAAAGCAGACTCCAGACACCGGATGCGCCAATCACATGACATTTGAAAGTAACACACACCGGACGTGCACATTCGCATGTGATTTAAAATGAATTACTCTGATGGCGTTCTGTGGTGCAGCAGAAATATGAACAGTGACTTAAGTCGTAGCTGGCCACCTCAGACAGCCACCGACTTGCGACGCTGGTGTGCATACCCTGATATAAACCTATGTTTGCATGGGGCTGCGTGGTGCATCATGGCAGGGCGCATGCGGTGTGCATCCTTGTTGAAACTCACACTGCTAGCGATGAAACACGGAGGAGATTGATTGACAATGGTCTACAGCCAATCAGGATGCAGAACACAATTCGCTGTAAAATAAATAAAAAAACATGTCAAATTGCACAAATTTTTTTTTGTGAAACTGCAAGGCTGCGAAAGGTGAACCACATTATAGCAAGGGACCACTGTAATAACTTATTCTAATATTACCTTATTGTATTGCCTATGTGGGACTTTTATTTAGAAAACTGGACTTTAATGAACAGTAAGAAGTAGACAGCCATGTATGGCCACAGAGAACTTTATCACATATATAACTCTTTATGTCTTTATAACTGTAACTGTTGGTCGAGCTATAAGCAGCATGACTACAGAGCACATTAATATGCACAACCCTTCCAAATAAGGTCAAAACATAGAGATATAAATAGTCTTGTAGTGATATAAATGGGCTAGAAAAAGCTTAAAACGTACTTTAAACCAGCAAGAAAAATGATCTTTGTGTAGATGTAACATAAGAGTCTCTTATAAAATATCATGTTATTAAAATAACACTTTTATGAAACTTTGATTATAGTTATGTTTTTGTATTATATATATCAGTCTATGTAGGACACTAAGCACTTTTTGGATTATCTTGAACATTAAGCATTAATTTAATTCGTAGCTGAACAGAAATATCACACATCCATTTCTAGCAAAAATATCTAAAGCTCTTAACATAAAAATCAGTTCATATGCTTTCAACAAACAAGCTTGGAGGAGCTGGTTTTGTTACAAGCTGTTCGCAGGTTGGCAATAATAAAGTTATAAATACATGAATATGTTTTCTCCCAGAACAGTTGCCGTTCCATCATCAGCTGTTTCCTAAAGTCCCCTTGCCTATCTTGTTTCATTTCATAGCATTTATTCTCTCTGGAAAAAAAAAAATCACAGATTCCTTCTGGACTTGTAAGATTATTTGACTTAAAATGCGTGTGATTGTGTGTGTGTGCACAGGTGGCTCTTTGAGTGTCACAGAGGTCTGTCCTGATGTTCTTGAGTTAATCTCTCTGGCGACACAGGAGAGACTTCGAGACCTGCTGGAGAAGATCACCGCTGTGGCACAACATCGACAGATCTCTTACAGGGTATATACTTAATTTCATTCAGTAGACAAAATAAAAAAATCTAAACTTGTTTCTTAAAGGGATAGTTCACCCAAAAAAAAAAAAAGATTACTGTTTATTTACTTAACCTCTGCCCGTCCAAGATGAAGGTGACTTGTTTTTTCAGTTAAAAGATTTTTTTGCCAAAACAGTGGTCTTCGATGATCCATAAAAAGCTAATCAACAGCATCTCTCTCTCTCTCTCTCTCTCTCTCTCTCTCTCTCTCTCTCTCTCTCTCTCTCTCTCTCTCTCTCTCTCTCTCTCTCTCTCTCTCTCTCTCTCTCTCTCTCTCTCTCTCTCTCTCTCTCTGTCTGTCTACACTAAAAAACAACATATTGTTGCTGTGTTTTCAAACTGCTTGTTAAAAATGAGCTGAAACACCACAATTCTTGTAACTTAATTTTTATTCTTATCATCTCTTGTAATTTATTTGTTTTGTTCAACCCACTTAAATTGTAAAAAAAGTTAATGACTTAATTGTTTTTTGTTGTGACAACATAGATAAATTGTGTTGGTGTAATCCTCACTTAGTTTGAAGATTTAGAAGAATTTCATGTAAAGTTTTGACTTTTGAGGTTACCACCTTGAAGAAAAGTAGCACTCATGCTTTGAGTGTTGGCAGCTACTTCACTTAATCGGCCACAACCATGCTAATGCCAGCTCTGAGTCAACAGTCAACTGTAGGCATTATCAAAACAGTTGCAGGTTAAACTGCAATAAATAACAAAAAATGTTGGTAGTTCAAATGCAATTGATTGACATAATTGGTTAAATAATAATTTTGCTTGTGGGTTCTATAAAAAAAAGTTCTAGTAAGTTGAAAACAATTCAAATAAGTTGAAATAACTTAAAGGTGCAGTATGCAAGTTTGACACCCAGTGGTTGAACTAGGTATTGCACTCCTGGATCATAATAAAAGTACGCTGGGATGCCAGATTGAGTACAGGAGCGAGTGATTTAAACTGTGTTCTAAATAAAAGCAACGACACGCGATAGAGGGAATATTTTCCATATTAAAAGGAGTTTTTGTCCTAACCAACACCTCGAATTGATATATTAGAAATGGCTTCTATTTCTCACAACTGAACAACAGAAACCTATTACAGCTAGATCACCTCAGGTAAGCCTTGTGTGCTTTATTCTGTGCTAAATGCTAACAATGCGAGTTTGAATGCATTTTACATGGCATTTGTTGCCATATACTGAAAGCAGAAAGTTCACCTCAGATCTTGAAAATACAATAAACCGTCTGAAATTGAACTTTAGAACTAAACACATATGAGTGATTCAGCATCTACATTGATGTTAAAGTGGGTTAACATGTATTAAATAGATTCTAAACCGTGAGTGAGTGCATATTCTGTGCTTCTGAAAGGCTGTATTTACATTTCTGCCGTGTTTCGTCTGGTGCAAACAGCCAAATAGCTGGTCACTGCCTCTCTCGTCACAGCGTGTTGTTAGGACACGCGGTTACAATGTAACCTGCTCACCTAATGTTTACGTTCGTAATATTTATGTAATTTGCTAATTAATAACCTCATGTGGAACTGAATCTGTCTCCCATGCTGTTCTTTTTGGTCACGGACGCATGCTTTCAGAGTCTTTCTGAATGAATGAATGAATGAATGAAATACGCTGTTTTCCAACAAGGCAACCCAGGGTGCTGACATATAATTGGCTAAACTGGCATCGTGCATATTAAATTTATCTAAACAAAGACAGCGTTCCGGCACGGAAAACCCATTTTCAAAGCAGAATATCTGACTTCAGCATTGTTTTTCAGTTAAACAAGTATGTTCACTTGGGATGTTTCTTAAATATCTGCACACATATTATGGTGTTTTTATGCTTTAGAAGAGTCAAAAACTTACATACAGCACCTTTAATTTTGTGGGATAGTTTTCCCTAATGAACTTCATTTATTCATTCAGCTTTTTAAAAATCTGTCTGTCTATCTATCTAACTTTTTTTCTGCAAACATTTCAACAGACCTCATACCAAGTCTCTTTGTGGTTCCCTAGACTTGGAGAGTTTGAAAACCGCTAAAAATAAACATTTTCTTTTTAAGTCGTAAACTAGCTACTATTTCAAAATCCATTGTGTTAAGCATCTGCACTCTTAAAAATAAAGTTCCTTTTATTGATGTTTTATTGCATTGACGGTTCCATGAAGAACCTTTTCAATCCACAGAACTTTTCATTCCACAAAAGGTTCTTTATAGTGGAAAAACTATATATTTTCTCATAAAAAAATGGCTCTTTAAAATTTTCACTGAACAGTTTTTTAGTGAATAACAGTTTTATTTATTTTCATGTACATTTTACCCATTTACAAACCCAACCCAAACTAATCCCTAACTACAACTTTAAGGTCCCGGCTTGGCTATCATTTAATGCAATTAAAGCCTCCATCTTTATATAATCAGGAGAAAATTAAAATAATATACAATAAAAAATTAAATTAAATGAATAGGTAAATTCAGTCAATAACATATCACATTTACGCTGTCACAATCAGTATATTTCTCACACATTTATTACTGTTCCATTTCCAAACAGGTTAAGTACTTAAATATAAGATTTTTTTTTTCAAATGCGGCCACTCTAGCAAGTTCTACTGCCCATTCTTGAAGGGAAGGGACATCTTCTGATTTTCAGCTCCTAAGAATTATTTGTCTGCCAATCAGTAAACTGGTTTGGACCCAGGATTTTATGTTTTTATCTTTTATTTCGTTGTCTGTCCAACCACCTAGTGTAAACAGTCTAGGAAAGGGGTGTCTTAATTCGGGTTTGGAGGGCCAGTGTCTTGCAAAGTTTACTTCCAACCCCAATCAGACACACCTGAACCAGCTAATCAAGCTCTTACTAGAAACATTCTTGCAGGTGTTGAAACAAGTTGGAGCTAAAATCTGCAGGACACAGGTCTTCCAGGACCGAGTATGGACACCCCTGGTCTAGGACATAGTGAAATATGAAAATCTAAAACCAAGTAAATGGGTTCATGAACTCTTTTCCAGAAATCCTGACTTTTTGTACAGGATCATAGAGCATGAACTAAATCACCATTCTCGATCTTACATCTCCAACAAAAAGGTGTCACTGAACAGTTCTTTGAGGAACCAAAAAAGTTTCTTCTATAGCATCACTTTTGAAAACCCCTTTTTGGTTCCTCCTAGCACTCAGCCTGCTGTTTTCCTAAATTACATCACCATACGGAAGTAAAAGATTGCTAAAAATGCTTCATGTTACTCATACAAACGTACACATGTTTGTACGATTCTAATATGTCTCTGTGGTGTTTTGTGTTGAGGATGATTGGCGCTACACTCAGACCAATGACACACGCTCTCAGCTGAAGTTCCTGGAGCAACTGGAAAGAATAGAGAAGCAAAAGAGGGAGGAAGAGGAGCGGGAGACACTGCTCCGCATCGCCCGGGTATCCAGCAGACGCAGCAACAACAGAGGAGAAAATCACCAGCAATCTCCATTCATATGAAATGAACTCTTTTTGTGTGTAGAGTCGCTCAAACAGTGAAGACCCAGAGCAACAGCGCCTGAAACAGAGAGCCAAAGAGGTAGAAATACTTCTCTCTTGTATATTCTTTAATAAAAATACATGCGTTCCTTCTTCACAACCTGTTTTTCATTCCTTCTGCTCCCTTGTATAGCAATGAGGACGATCAATACTCTTCATAAAGTCCCATTTGTGGCCCACATAGACAAATCCACACACATACATACACATACCCTGGAGACAAGGCTCTCTAATTGGGGGCTCATTTTAATTGAGTCTAATATTGGGTCTGGAATTGAAGCCCGAAGCGAAACAGGGAACAGAATGTAATGAAAGCCCTCTGGATGAGTTGTGTGTCTGTTTACAAGGTAGCTCTCCTCTACTCATGTGCTCGCAAGCAGCATGTAACATGTCTGTGTGTTACACTTCTTTGTCATAGGCTATCGGGTAGATCAATAGTGCTAAAATGAAAGATTCATCACCAATAACAGCTTTCCGTTTCTTTCTTTTTTACCCAAACATTCTGCATGGATTTGGGCGAGCCAATGGAAATATTGATTTTATTTTTGAGCGCCTGTCAAATGCACATTCTCGGTTTTTCCCTCTTTCTTCAGATGCAGCAGTTGGAGTTGGCACAGATGGAGCACCGAGATGCAAATTTGGCAGCGATGGCAGCCCTCGGGCCACGTAAGAAGAAACCTCTGGAGGCTCCAGGCTTAGGGGCCAACCAGGTACCTGCACGTGTCTGTACAAACACCCCTATGTGCTGGTGACTTATCCTGTATACAGTCTTCACTCTGTTTATATGTGGAGGTGTCTGATTCAAGGCCATAAATTACACCTGTATAAAGAAATAGGCAAATTGTAATTATTTGCACTTTTTTATTCTGCCATGCTGCACTTCGTTAGAAAATGCTCAATAAGGGGTTGAGATGGCCAATCACATTAAAGTAGGCAGGGCTTAAAGTTCACAGAAGCAGAGCACAAATTCCAGTGTTTCATTTTAGGGGTTTTATTTAAAGCAACAGTTCATCCAAAAAGAAAAATACTGCCTTTAATTACTGCCTCTTCACTTTCTATTGAACACAAAAGAAGATATTTTGAAACATGCTCGTTGCTGGAAACCATTTAATAGTATTTTTTTCCTACTATGGATGTTGATGGGTTCCAGCATTCTTCAAAATATCTTTTTATTTGTGTTCAATGATGACAGAAACTCTTAAAGGTCTAAAACAGAGATGCCCAAACTACGGCCCGTGGGCCAGAGTTGGCCCATGGTAACCTTTGATTTGGCCCGCCATCCCATCTAAGAAATGATGGGGATGGTTTTGAGATTGTCAATTCAAATTTAATGTATCTCTTTGTTTGTTTTATTGTTAAAAGCTAGATTAAATGTTTGTAAATGGTGTAAATTAATTGCAGAGACAAAGAGCAGAGAGAGATTCTGCTTGACTAGTGTATTCAGCACTGAACTCCACTGTGTTATAAATGTGATTGTTTATGTTTTTATTGCATTGTCATCATTTAAAAAGTTATACTGCATTAGCAGTAGATTTACAGTAATGTTTTTGTTTTATTTTGAAATATTATTAAATAAATTAGGAAATTACTCACGCCGACTTTAATGTTTATAATATTATTCAATTTTATATTTAACTTCGGCCCTTCTTACAAAAACATTTGGGGACCCTTGGTCTAAAACCAAACAAAGGAGAGTACATGATGGGGTAATTTTTATCTTTGGGTGAACTAGCATGTCATGATTTTTCCAAGTACGATGCGATCCTGGATTAACATCTATGTTGATCCTGGAACATAATTTTTGTTCAAAAGTGTAATCCATACCTATTCCCTACCCCCTAAACCCAACCATTACTGTAAATTATTCCCAAAATCACAGGGGAATAATAGTTGGATAGCAATCATGTAGAAGGTATGGTAAACGGTAAACTATCCCTTAATTCTGATTGGAATGTGGTTCCAGGATCAACATAGATGTTAATCCAGGAACATGTCCTACTTGGTGAAATCAGTTTAGGGGGGTGAACTATCCCTTTAACATACTGATAGGAGGCCACCACAGACTTTAGGACTGCTCTGTGGCCGTGTGAAATTGCACCTTTGCTCTTATGTTAATTAAATAGTAATGTCCTTTAAAAAGAAAATTGGTATATTGTTATTGTATAATCATCCCATGATTACGTTTGGCGCGTTTCCACTCGCACGTTGCAAGCGTTTAAGTGAATAAGTAACGCTAATTAAGTGAATTATGGGGTTGAAACCGACACAGAGAAAGCATTGAGAGCATCAGAAAGATTGTTCATTTTTTGACTTTATGCAAAAGTCAATCTAAAAACGCAGAGTGGCAACCAATCGCTGTGAAAAGTAGGCAAGGCAAGATGTTGACGTATGTTTTAGTGTTTGCGAAACTGGATTACTGAGCTGAAATCACTTGCATGTAGGCTACCATAACAATGTATTCCTTCACACTTTCAGTTTACACACATCTTGAACCATGTGTGACAATCAGCACATGATCAGCTGTAAATTTGGCATGTCCCAGAACAGTGGTATTGTAGCGTTGCCAGCAACAGAGCGCAGATTTGACACTGTAGTGGAAACGCACCAACCACATTTGAACACACAGCATCTCAAAGAATACTCTATTTTATAGTGCTTTTTATTTTAAATAATATTTTTGGGGCTTTAAACCTTTATTAGGACAGGAATAGTGGAGATTACAGACAGGAAAGCATTTGGAGCAGAGAAAGGGGAAAGATCGGCAAAGGACCTCGAGCAGGGAATCAAACTAGAATCTCTGTGAGTCTGTTTTTTTTTTAAGTGCTCAACAAATGCGCACTAGAAAGATAAATGCTAAGCAAATACAATTACAGTGCTCAGCATAATTCAGTACATCCAATTTTGCAAATGAATATTTTTATTAATTTATCAGTAAATATAGGTCATATGTTTGGTACATTTAAACAAAACAAATATATTAAATGGATATAATTATTAAAATAATATTTTAGTCACAGAACATCTTTAGAAATAGAAAGATAATACAATTAAATTCAAGCAAAATATTGCAAAACAAAATTACAACACAATTTTATACATTTATTGTTTTTCTTGAATTTTGCTCTTTTTTTTAAATTTGTATTTAATATTTTTCTAAAACATAAATTTGGGTGTACTAATTTTGGACCGTTATCATAAGTTATTTTGTTAGATAAGCTCCAGATTTGGCTTCAATACTGACTAATCTAATGTATATGCACAAATATATTATTGCAAAGCTTCCTATAGAAAATATGAATTTAAATGAGAGATTTGTAAGGAGTGTACTCGTATATGCTGAGCACTGTAGTATTTGTAAATGCATATGTGTAAAAAAATTAATTATTTTCGTTGAGCACTGTACAAATTCAGTTGAGAACAAAATGATGAGCCTCCCTGTGCCTTTTTAAATATTTCCATAGTGATGTTTAACAGAGGAGGGATATTTTCACAGTATTTGCTAGAATATTTTTTTTATTGGGCTTAAATAAAAGCAGTTTTGAAGTTTTTTTTTTAACAAATTTTAAAGGCAGTATTATTAGCCCTCTTAAGATTTTTTTTTGTTTTTTTTTGTTGTCCAGTAAATTGCCGGTAACCGGATTTCTAGTTTTTTGCAAAAATATGTGATGTTACCCTGACAGAAGTTAGTTATAAGTCTGCCCACATGGAATCTACGCACATAAATCTGCAGATTTCCTCAGATTTTCAGCCCATCATTGAGTCTATTTATTTACTTGTGAGTAAATGTATGTATATTTATTCAGTTTTTTTTATTAATTTCAGTAATATTATTGACTAATATGAAAATGTTCATGTTTTTTTTACAGTACAGTTTGTAAAGTAATATTCTTTTAGTAGATCTATTATATGAGAGACTTACTTTGTTTACCAAATAAATGGATCTAATTGGATTTGCATTGTAAACATTCAATAAAAGCTAAAAAGGTTTTTTTTTTTTTTTTAATTCATATATGTTTTAGTTCTGACACTCCCAAAATCATTCCGCATTAATCTGCAGATTTTTCTTGTAAATTCTCTGCAGAAATAACAAAAAATGTAGGCAGATTCTGTCTGGCCCTAGTTATAAGAAATATGTTGTTAAAACTATTCTGTTTAAAAATGTGTTGGAAAAATATTCTCTCTGTTAAAAACATTTTGAAGCTATTTTAAAAAGAATTAAAAGGAGGGCTAAAAATAATTTTGACTTCAACTGTTTATACTTTGAGTTTAGCCTATTAACCACAGTATGACCTCTGGCTGGGCAAAAAAAAACTCCTTTAATGTTAATCCTCCTTTTAAAATGTATTTTACACCGGAGAAAGTGTTTCTACATCAATATTAAGAGCATCAACCATTAACAAAAAAAGAGAAGCAGCCAATCATTATGAATGGATGAAGGATCTCTGAAGGATCGTGTGACCATGAATACCAGAGTATTAATGCAAATTGAGATTTGCCTTCACATGAATAAATTACATTTTCAAATATATTGAAGTAGCAAGCAGTTGTTTTTAATTGTTAAAAAAAAAACTATTACGGTTTTATTATATTTTTCATCAAAAAAAAAAAAACGCAAGTTCGTTGAGCACAAGAGACTTACGCAAGCTTTCAAAGGTAGTGCACTGTATATGCCTGAAGGCAAGTGCTGAACTCGATCTGTAATGTAGTACCATGTTATTGTTAGTGATTTTATGAGATTTAGGAGAAAAAAGGGATAAGCAAAGACTGAACAAAAGACCAGTATGTTAGTTTAGTTTAATTAGTTTTTACATTTGTGAATTCCTTTTTCCTTTAGGCAGAGGGGAATGCTAATAAGTGAAAATATGGCTTTGAGTTTTTGTGTGCTTAAATTACACAGGCATTTTAGGAGGGGAGAAAAAAGCCTTGGGAAGTTTCGCATTTGCCTCTTTTTGTGGTTTCATCTCTAACAGAATAAGCATCTCTGTGAAGAAGTGCATCTTGCAGAAAAGAGTGGAGGTTTAAAAGACTCTAGTTTCTCAAAAGTGAAACTGTCTGCAGCAGCATTTACTTGCTAACTGTCTTTATTTGCATGCCTGCTTTTTTTTATTGCTGTGTATTTCTTGTTCCTGGATTGAGGTGAGTTTGTTCTGATGATTGATTGATTTTTCCTTAAAGCATAATGAATTAGTAGCTCCCCATGTGAAAAAGAAATGCACTAGTGTTGTATTGACTATGAGCTTTAAGTTTATTTCAATTTACTGACGTGTTTTTTTCCCGTATGATCAGATTCACTGTAAATGTCACTTATGCAGAGTTTAGACTGCATGACTTTATTCCCGGTTTTGACTCGCCGACAGGTTTTGAGAAATTGCAGACGAATGCCTGAAATCACATGTAAATCAGTGCTCATTCACGTGAGTAATAATCACACTATGAACTATCAAAGACGTGATCTGAGAGAATCACCTATGAGTCGCTGACACGCGTGAGATATTTGGTATGCTAAATATCTGGAGCTGACGGCGATTTAAAATTATGCCATTTGAAATGTGTTCTGATTGAAAATAACATCGGTGATCACCTATGAGAAAGCAGCATCCACTAGTATGGGTATCTTCGGGCCAGCGGGAGGATGGGGGAGAAGTTAAAAGTGCTCGTTTTCCGTCTATTTGGACTAAAGAAATGGAGAAAAAACTAGTGGAAATTGGCAGGAGAGCAAAATAAGTAAATTTTATACCCCACTAAAGGATTCTTTCTCATTATGTAGTTAATAACAAAAGATATACTACATGCATCACTTCTCGCATGTTTTTGGTTGTAAGACGTAGTTTGTGGACCGAGACAAAGGTATCAGCGATTTTCCTATTGTAAAGTCATGCAGTGTAAGATCCCCAGTTGCCAATCCATCTTGCAGTGTAAACAACGCAGTGACATCTGTGACGACTACTTTGAAAATCGTGCAGTCTGAACTCGGCATAAGTCACACTGAAATGTCATTCATGTTAATAATAGTTTATATACCAAAAATGTATATCAAAGTCCATATTTCACATCAACAATCATGTTATGACATTAAAATGCATATTTTAAGGTCCCACGAATTTAAAACAAAGTTTTTTAGATGTTAGTATCAATATTATTCATTTTTAGTACATCTATAAGCTAGTGTGCTCCAAAACAGTGACAAAATTGGTGTTTAGAAGATATTAAACTGATATAGACATGTAAAGCTTGTCGATTGTCACTTCTGCCTAAATGGATTAACAGTTTTTTTCACGTCACCTCATACTTCAGTTTCTGATCAAATCATAACCAATCAAATGCTCTCTGGTATCTGACATGCCCCGCCCTCTTCAAGACACTTCTCATTTGCTTTTCATTTGTTGCACTTGAGCTCAACCACTCTAAAACAAACACTGATGGCTGTTCACGGGACCTTTAAACAACAGCATTAAAGTGAAATATCTAAGCCATAAAATACATTTAAATAGTAATTTAAATGATTAATACTTTGTGACTATCAGCTGTCAAACAATGGTTTGAAGGATAATGGCAAAGTATAAAACATTTAGATTATACCCAATTTCAGCAAGATGTTTTAAGTAGTTTAAAATACAATCAAATTTTTGCAGGGTCACGAATAAGTATGTTTTATTTTTATATGAATATTTTTTGTTGCACTAAATGATAAAAGAATATTACTTTGCATATATTTGGACATTTTGACTTTATTTTAAGTGTATTTTTTAAGCATATATATATATATATATATATATATATACACCTTTGAAGTCAGAATTATTAGCCCCCGTTTATTTTTTTCCCCAATTTCTGTTTAACGGAGAGAAGATTTTTTTCAACACATTTCTAACAATAGTTTTAATAACTCATTTCTGTTAACTGATTTATTTTATCTTTGTCATAATGACAATAAATAATATTTTACTAGATATTTTTCAAGACACTTCTATACAGCTTAAAGTGACATTTAAAGGCTTAATTAGGTTAATTAGGTTAACTAGGCAGGTTAGGGTAATTAGGCAAGTTATTGTATAATGATGGTTTGTTCTGTAGACTATCGAAAAAAATATATAGCTTAAAGGGGCTAATAATTTTGAATTTAAAATGGCTTTTTAAAAAAAAATTTAAACTGCTTTTATTCTAGCCGAAATAAAACAAATAAGACTTTCTCCAGAAGAAAAGTATTATCATAGTAAAACATTTCCTTGCTCTGTTAAACATCATTTGGAAAATTTTTAAAAAAGAAAAAATAATTCAAAGGGGGCTAATAATTCTGACTATTCTGACAACTGTATGTATGTATGTATGTGTATGTATGTATGTATGTATGTATATATATATAGACTTAATACACTTAAAATAAAATGAGAAAATTATCTGTTCTTTTTAAAGTTTTTTTCTGTATTCTGTGTGATTATAACAAATGCTAAAATTGTAAAGTTACTATTTAAAAAATTAATTTAAAAAGAAACATGTTGGTCCACATGGCTCATTAACCTCACTCCTCGTGTCTTTCTCATCAGTTGTTAGGTTCACATGGGCACTTTGCTTCTCGAGCTCCTGTTCGAGTCACTATGAGAGATTTGACCTTCTACATGGAGCAAGACCCCACATTCAGACACACTCTTGTGCTCTATAGAGCCTTTCTAGGTTAGATCACCACACAGCTTTAAGGTATGAGCCTTGTTTGTACAAGTTCTCCACATGACATTACTCTTTAACAGTGTTCAAACTTAAGCTTTTTTTTTTTTTACAATTGTTTCTATTTTCTGACCTTGTTTTGATTATTGAATGAGCTGTACGGATACATTGACTGGGAATGGTGCACAAAATAATTAATTAAACACTAGCAGCAACACCATGTGTGGATCTTCTATGTAACTTCACAGCATTTTAATTTAAGTAATGATTTATTTTTGCTGATACTGTTCTCATGCTGTTTCATTTGTCATTGGGGATTGTACAGACGTCTGTGTATAAGCTCCAGGCAATGGATGCTCTGAACAAAACACGACTATCCAATCACACAAAAACTGACAAAATCAACCAATCACAGTGAGATGTTGGCAGAGAGAACAACACTGACCAATCAAAAAAAAATGGTTACTGCCTCAAATCTCAAAATCAGCTGAAATTCAACTCCACGTTTGAAACTGACCAACCAATCAGAACGCGACTTGAGAACTAGATCACACCAATAGGAAGTGCAAACAGCCCAAGGCTTTGAAGCTGAAAGAAACAGGACAATAGATGCCCTCGAGAACTCTCGTGCAAGATAGCAAGGGCCAAAATCAACAGATCAGGGGCAGGACGTCTCTCGTGATCCATTCTTCAATGATTCAACCCAAGGTTAACTAAAGGGTAACCAACAATGTCATAATTGGCCAGGGTTTATCTCTGCTCATTAGCATAACCGCTCTTCCTCAACTGTCACGCATGTCTTTGCTGTTGTAAGGTGAATGGGAGTTCTGGAAAGGAGCCGCTTTAATGTATGCCTCAGCCTCAGAAACTTAAATACTCTGTGTGCTTGCCTGAGGTACAGGATTCTGAAATATTCCATTACCTCTGAATAATCATGAATGAGAAGCTGGGAGCTAAATATTGATATGCCTGCAGCATTCACAGACCCCTCAGAGAGTGTGAGCGCATGCTATTCAGAGGTACACAGCCTCACATGCCAATACAGGCTTAGCAGTGAATGCAGCAGAGAGAGAGAGTTTAAAGCACAGAGTGTGCCTTTTTGCCAGTACAAAGGCTGGTTTTATGTTACGTGAAACCTTTTTTGAAAGACACTCTGATTTTACTTTGTGAGTTTTAAATCTGATCACCAAACTGAGGAAATTCAGTAACATTTATGATTCCAGTTCATATTGTTTGACCTGCAACTCTCACATGGTCGCCCACTGAAGCCAAGCAGGGCTGCGCCCGGTCAGTACCTGGATGGGAGACCACATGGGAAAGCTAGGTTGCTGCCGGAAGTGGTGTTAGTGAGACCAGCAGGGGGCACTCAACATGGTTTGTGTGGGCCCTAACGCCCCAGTATATTGATGGGAACTTTATAGACGAATTACCGGTTTGTCGAGGTTGCAGAAAAAAAACAGGAGCACTAGCATTTACAGCGAGGGAATGACATCCGATGCGGTACAGAGTTTGTTGTTGTATTAGAGATAAGTTATATTGATTGCATATTATATATATTATTTACATAATGCTTTCAGCATATAATAACAGCTTGTCACCCAGTGATAAGCACAGTTATTCGTCAAAATTAACGTTAAAGTGAGCAGCATTCATTTGACAGGTCCATTTGCAATAGCACCCTCCCAATGGATATTGGATAAGACGAAATGGCCAAGCATCCAGCCCGAAATATACAACATTGAAACTCCAAGTTATTGTACAAGAGAGAAGATAAGGGCCTACAAGTCTTTGGATGCCTACAATTTTGTTCTGTGTGGTCATGTGCAAGAAATATTGTTTCATGATTACCAGATTCAAAACTTTGTAGTGCTAAAAACCGAGGTTCTGCCTAGCCAAAGACAAGGAAAGAAGACGGAGCTATACAAGGCCTGGGTAATCATCAACAAGCAAAACAACTGCTTTCTGACAGCGAACTACACCTGTATGGCAGGGTATGTGAACTTACCTTTTTTTTTACATTTCATTCTAAGCATTCAATGTCCGCAGTTTAATTAACCATATTTAACTGTTTTTGCTGAAAAGTAATGTGTATGATTCAACAAAGCATGAACTTACCTGATATAACATGAGAACTGCAGAGTCGAGCATTTTTGATTAGGTCCTCGCTCCACTCAGCTTTTCTGATGGCTGTTAGCCAAAGACGTCTGCGGTTGGCATTAAAGCAGTGTGGTGTACGGTAAAATGTACGTTTTCGATTTTTGAACTTTTGGCATTCTACAGCACGACAGGACATGTTTGCAACCGGCCTTTTTTTGCAACCAGTATGCGCGGTTGAACACGTGTGACGTAGGTTGGTAATTCCCCTATACTGCTCAGTGAACGGCATCTGTTGGATGAGACATTAAACCGAGGTCCTGACTGTGGTCGTTAAAAATACCAAACGTGCCCACGGGCCTCTGTCCATCATGGCCTCCTAACCATCCCCATATCATAATTGGCTTCATCACTCTGTCTCCTCTCCACCAATCAGCTGCTGTGTGGTGTGCAGTCTGGCCCAATATGGCTGCCATCACATCCAGGTGGATGCTGCACACTGGTGGTGGATGAGGAGATAACCCCCCTCAAAAAAGGTGTTAAGCGCTTTGAGTGTCCAGAACAGCGTTATATAAATGTAAGGAATTATTATTATTAATTCTATTAACCCCTCCCCCCCCTCATGTTGTTACAATGTGAGACTTTGGTCATATTAAAAACACAAATTAAGATATTTTAGATCAAATCTGAGAGCTCCCTCATAGGCGGGAACAGAAAAGAGTCTTTCATAGACCAGAAGCCTACCAAAAAATATACTACAAAAAGACTTATATGCCTTCAGTGGTTCAACCAGAATAGCATGAAGCTAGGAGAATCCTTTGGTGCACACGTGAAACAAAAATAACCACTTTATTCAATAGTTTATTTTTTTCTCAATGTCAGTATAGGGTGCACATTTACAATTGCTGTGCTGTTATGCATGTTGGTTGTGCTCGGTACCTCATATGTGCCTGTGCTTTGTTTGAGGAAATTGTATATCTGGGGTATTGACAGACATTTTGGGGTAAACTATCCCTTTAAGCAGCAGTTTTCATTCATTCATTTTCTTTTCAGCTTAGTCCCTTTCTTAATTGGGGGTCGCCACAACGAATGCACCGCCAACTTATCCAGCATGTGTTTTACGCAGCGGATGCCCTTTCAGCTGCAACCCATCACTGGGAAACACCCATACACGCGCATTCACACAAACGCTACGGACAATTCAGCGCACCCAATTCCCCTATCGCACGTCTTTGGACTTTGTGGGGGAAACCGGAGCACCCGGAGGAAACCTATGCGAACACGGGGGGAACATGCAAACTCTACACAGAAATGCCAACTGACCCAGCTGAGGCTCGAACCAGTGACCTCCTTGCTGTGAGGTGATCGTGCTACCCACTGCACCACCGTGACGCAGTTTTGTGTGTGGGAAATACCTTGATGATGCCTTGCAGAGGAGAAGATCAAACTGGATCAGCTGATAGAAAGATCTGCAGCAGCTGCATAATGCCGTCATGTCAATATAAACCAAAATCTCTGATCAACATATCCATCACCTTGTTAAATCTGTGCCATGAAGAATTGAAACAGAAGGATGTTCAACTCTGGCTGAGTTCTTCAGTCACTCCACAGCTACAGTCATATACATCTCTCCAAGTGTACTTGGCATCTTCTGGGTGCCTACAATGTTTATGCTTCTCATTCTCTGTGTTTAATTTGAGATGCAAATGACACAAGATAAAGAACATTTGGCTGCAAGCATGATTGCCTAAAAGTTCCTAATGAGTCTGAAAATCTTGATTTACTGGTTGATGTGTGTTTAATTAGGGTTGTAGCTGTTGCCCCCCAGGAACAGGTTTGGGGTGGGGTAAACCCTAACTTGCGAAAGAGGACTTTATGGAAGCCAGTTTTCACCACTCAATAAAACAAATTTAAAAATCCAAATGACATTTTATCTTATAGTTTAGATGTTTTCCCTCATAATAATAGGTTTATATCTCACATTTTATTCTTTTTTTTCACAGATTTGCGTGGTAGGCCTACAAGATAATTCGCTTAATCAGAATTGCTGTATAGGCCTACAGTATAACATTTGAAGCGGATCAAACCCTTTCATCAAATTTGTCCTAAAACTGTTGAACACCCATTCAAATTTTAGGACAATTATGAAAAACGTTTTGATCTACTTCATATATTGTCTACTATATCCATTTTGTAGTTTGTTTTTTTGTGATAAACTCCATATTGAAAGCTCAAACCACTTTTTTTTTCTTTAAGTGGCGAAAATAAACTTCCATAGATCTTAGAAGGCCAAAAAGGTGGCAACTAACATGTTTATGTTGTCATAATCATAAACTCTACACAATTGTATGAAATCAAACTTTAGAAGCGGATGTTAACACTTAACTTAACAGTGACTCCGAGTGAGCGTCTTCAGTCGGCATTCCTGCCGGTCCTGCATGCTGACTAATGCTTAAACACTTTGTGTGTGTGCGCGCACTGGACTCATTGAAGAGCTGGTGAAATTGTTCCAGACTGCAGCTCTTCAATTCAATTAATTATTGATTGTATCATCATCTGCATGCGCTGCTAACGGCTTCAGATCAAAGGCTCAGAGTTTGTGTGCGTTCTAGGTTTCCGTCGCTTTGACAGCACGTCAAATGGAGGAAGACAGAGGAAATTTACCCGGTATTATTATGCATGAGTGCGCTCATGAAAACAAAGATGTTTTTAATGTTATCTGAGGCCTAGTCTCCATTCATACACTTGGGCACACAGTCATTTTCCGTCCCAAACCACCCGCTCCAAAACTCCTCTCAGGCAGAACAGCTGAACATGGTAAACAGCGTTTGAACTCACTGAGCACTGAAGTCCCGTCAGACGGCACTGCTTCTCCCTGAGGTGCTTGGTGGAGGAAAAGCGTTTCAGTCGACGGACTGTCCAATTTTTATTTATTTATTTTTTAGATATTTGGGAGTCCTCTGACATATTTTGTCACTATACTAAAGTGTGAAATTATATATATTTATATATCTATATCAGTGCTAATTCAGTACACCCCATTTTGAAAATGAATATTTGTATCCATTTCTCAGTGAATAGGCAGTGTATTTTGGTGAATTTAAACAAAACAGATGTATTAAACAGATATATTTATAAAAATATTTTAGTCACCAAACATATTTAGAAATTGAAATTCGATTAAATTCAAACAAATTATTGCAAATTAAATTACAACCTACAAAAGTTTTCTTCTTTTTGCTTCTCTTGATTTTTCCTCTTTTTTTTTTTTTTATTTGTATTTAATATTTTTCTATGACATTTGAGTGTACTCGTTTTTGGACGGTTATCGTAAGTTATTTTGTTAGATAAGCTCCAGATTTGGCTTCAGTACTGATAGATTTGTGAGGTGTGTACTTGTATATGCTGAGCACCATATATATATATATATATATATATATATATATATATATATATATATACATACATACAGGGAGTGCAGAATTATTAGACAAGTTGTATTTTTGAGGATTAATTTTATTATTGAACAACAACCATGTTCTTAATGAACTCAAAAAACTCATTAATATCAAAGCTGAATATTTTTGGAAGTAGTTTTTAGTTTGTTTTTAGTTTTAGCTATTTTAGGAGGATATCTGTGTGTGCAGGTGACTATTACTGTGCATAATTATTAGGCAACTTAACAAAAAACAAATATATACCCATTTCAATTTATTTTCACCAGTGAAACCAATATATCATCTCAACATTCACAAATATACATTTCTGACATTCAAAACAAAAACAAATCAGTGACCAATATAGCCACCTTTCTTTGCAAGGACACTCAAAAACCTGCCATCCATGGATTCTGTCTGTTTTGATCTGTTCACCATCAACATTGCGTGCAGCAGCAACCACAGCCTCCCAGACACTGTTCAGAGAGGTGTACTGTTTTCCCTCCTTGTAAATCTCACATTTGATGATGGACCACAGGTCTCTATGGGGTTCAGTAAGGTGAACAAGGAGGCCATGTCAATTGTTTTTTTTTTTTAGACCCTTTCTTGCCAGCCACGCTGTGGAGTACTTGGACGCGTGTGATGGAGCATTGTCCTGCATGGAAAATCATGTTTTTCTTGAAGGATGCAGACTTCCTGTACCGCTGCTTGAAGGTGTCTTCCAGAAACTGGCAGTAGGACTGGGAGTTGAGCTTAACTCCATCCTCAACCCGAAAAGGCCCCACAAGCTCATCTTTGATGATACCTGCCCAAACCAGTACTCCACCTCCACCTTGCTGGCGTCTGAGTCGGACTGGAGCTCTCTGCCCTTTACCGATCCAGCCACGGGCCCATCAAGACTCACTCTCATTTTATCAGTCCATAAAACCTTAGAAAAATCAGTCTTGAGATATTTCTTGGCCCAGTCTTGACTTCAGCTTGTGTGTCTTGTTCAGTGGTGGTCATTTTTCAGCCTTTCTTACCTTGGCCATGTCTCTGAGTATTGCACACCTTGTGCTTTTGGGCACTCCAGTGATGTTGCAGCTCTGAAATATGGCAAAACTGGTGGCAAGTGGCATCTTGGCAGCTGCACGCTTGACTTTTCTCAGTTCATGGGCAGTTATTTTGCGCCTTGGTTTTTCCACACGCTTCTTGCGACCCTGTTGACTATTTTGAATAAAAAGCTTGATTGTTCGATGATCACGCTTCAGAAGCTTGGCAATTTTAAGAGGGCTGCATCCCTCTGCAAGATATCTCACTATTTTTGACTTTTCGGAGCCTGTCAAGTCCTTCTTTTGACCCATTTTGCCAAAGGAAAGGAAGTTGCCTAATAATTATGGACACCTGATATAGGGTGTTGATGTCATTAGACCACACCCGTTCTCATTTCAGAGATTCACATCAACTAATATGCTTAATTGGCAGTAGGCTTTCGAGCCTATACAGCTTGGAGTAAGACAACATGCATAAAGAGGATGATGTGGTCAAAATACTCATTTGCCTAATAATTCTGTACTGCCTGTATGTATGTATGTGTGTATATATATATATATGTATGTATGTGTGTGTATATATATATATATATATATATATATATATATATATATATATATATATATATATATATATATATATATATATATATATATATATATATATATATATAGATAGATAGATAGATAGATAGATAGTCTTGCAAGTGAATCTGGAAAGAGAATGTAGCATCAATGCAGTTTTTGCATTAAGAAATTATTTTATATAGAGCTGTTTAGAAGAGTTTATTAATGCTGAGATGCATATCCTGCTTAAATTTACTCTCAAAATATTTTACTTGCCTGTTACTCAGAGGTTCACAGTCAGATGCCTTGTCAATTATTTATAGTAGATATTAATTTTTGAATCTGGCTTTCGCTAATGAATAAATTACAATGAAATCAAATAAAATTCAAACTCTTTAACTGTCAAAAGTCTTATGGCATTGCTAAATTATGAACTTTACCTTCACGTATTGTTCAAAATTTAACAAAAGCAGAAAATATTACATATTTCACCTCAGGGAAAAACACCATCAGGAATGCATGATTATATGGTGCCATGGCTTTATCAAAACCATAATGAAAGGGTAGTAAACATGCTCAGAAAGTACTGTACTTTTTATTTAAAGCATTTTCCCAAAATATGAGTTGTCAACAAATTATTCCATTTGCTGAAACAGAAAAAGTTGACAAATTAAGCCTCGACATCACCCCAGAGTGGTTGAAAACATCCCTAACAGCACTCAAGGGTTAAATGAAGTTATTTATGTTTAAAAGTTATGGTGTCTCAAAGTCAACGTTGACCCAAAATTGATTCAGTGGCTTTAGCTTGGTCGATCACTGTTTGAGATAGCATGATCTTGGGGTCTAATTAATCAATTGATTGATAAATGAATCATTGGTTTACTGCTTCATGATGAACACCAGTTTTGTCAGCATTCATTGAACCAATCCTTTGTTCAGTCACATTGAAAGTGGTCATAAATTTCAATATCTTTTGAACATGGACAAATCAGTGCAAACAAACATTGGTGAGGGTCCCAGCAGACCTTAGAATTTTGAACTAAGTTGCCATAAACCGTTTCCAGATAAGCTTTTAAATAGGCTTTTATATAAAGGTTAATGCTGATTACAATAATATTGAATTAGCAATTTCCCATCACTTTGCCTGTCCGACAAATGAAATCCTGGTGTTTTGCTGTCTGGAACATAATACAGATGTAATGATGTAAATAATTGTAACCCCAAATCAACAATTTTTCTGATTATTTCCATTAGAAGAGTGCTTATATTTTCCTCTCATCAACAGAAAGACATCAGTCCATTGGTACAAACCAAAACAGTTTATTAGGAAACATCAGTCAGAGCACATTCTCCCAGAATTCTGAGCAGTGGTCGAAAGTTGAGCAAGAAAACTGACCGAAATCTACAGGCTGACCACAGTACATGCTCAACAAATTAACAACTGGCAACTCTCATCCCTGAACATGCTTTTATTACTAGGATCTTAAAAAATATTTCCTGGGAAAAAAAAAAACCAAACATATTCATTGATGCTGTGGTTCAGCAGAAGACCAAGAGTCTGTGCTCTTAACAGATGAAGAGGAGGTGGAGGAGGAAGGTGTACAGTGAGAGCCTGAGCCAAGTGAATCTGCCCATATAAACAAAACCAAGAGAGAATCTGATTTACGAAGACTTCTTCTGCTTCTTCTTCTCTGCCTCCTCCTCTTTCTCCTTCTCTATTTCGGCGACCAGCGTCTCAATCTCTTTGGACTCCAGAATCTGCGAAAGGCGAGAAGGAGCCCCAAATGTGTCATGAGCGATTACCAAGACTCAACAGATGACAAGAATGTTGCATCAAGACTTAAACGATATAAAATAAAATCCATAAATGAGAAGCATTACCTTAAGGGGCTGGTTTCTCCGGATCACTGCCAGCTCGATGTTCTTGCCCCCGGATTGCACAACCTGTGCAGCACAGATCACACACACAACTGCCTCAGCAAACATGTTGCATCCTGTCAGCTTCATGACATGAGTGTGTGTTGTGAACATGTAACTAAGGGAATGTGCTGTTTACCTCCAGTAAGGCTTTGATGGCCAGCTTGATGGCATCATTATCACTGGCGATGGCTTCATCTGTGTAGTTCTTCTCCAAAAACTCCCTCACCGTTTTCGCACTGCGGCCGATGGCGTTTGCCTGATGACACGGGTGAGAAGAGGGTTATTAAGCCTGAAAATGTGTAGCATTTCAATGTTGTGGAAATCCACTGCTCCCACTTTACCTTCCATGCATGGTATGTTCCAGAAGGGTCTGTCTGATAGAGACGTGGAGTCCCATCATAGTCGAAACCAACAATCAGGGCCGAGATGCCGAACGGACGACGTCCATTGCTTTGAGTGTAGCGCTGTTGCACAAGCAAGAGCACAATTAATAGTGACAAAATTATTCAGAAAGGTTAGCTCTACCTGTGTAAATAAACTCTGTAAATTCAATAGTAACTAAAGCCTGGTTTATACTTCTGCGTCAAGTGACCGGCGTAACCCACGGCGCAAGCCTCGCGCGTAGCCATACATTTATACTTCTGCGCGCTGTTTCTGTTTCTCTGCAATACACTTCCGAAACGCTAGCTGGCAGTAGGTGTTTATGTTCCTCTGTGTCGAGTTTCTTCACTGTTTTTTGTTTTTTTTCTGAACACTCCCTTAATGTACAAGTGGCTCAAACTCGCTCATTTTGAGGCTGGAATCGGCGTACGTGCAACAACTTTAATCATAAGGTAAACACAAAACAACAGTCTCCATCCGGAGCTCCTTCACGGGACTCCACACTTGTAAACACTCGCTGCATCGGGCACGCGGCTCTCACCTCCACCCACACTCGTCAGCGCTACCAAGCCGACCAATCCTAGAGCTTGCGCTACGCGTTACATTTTTTGAGAGGTGCGCGTCAACGACGCCGACGGCCACAGCGAGGGGCTATGCGTCCATGCGTAGGCTGCGCCGTAGCATATGCGTGCGCTTGACACAGAAGTATAAATCGGCCTTAAGCCTAAAGCAGCATGATTTATTGAAATAATCATTTGAATCAAATATGTAAATCACAACACTGTGTTGTTTTACATGAGAGGCTCGTGATTCCGTTTTTTCAGTGTCTGAGTTGTTCAGTTCTCTGTAAATACAGCTCTACACAAAGGCCCAATCCCAATTCTACCCCTTAGCCCTTAGCCCTTACCCCTACCCCTCGTTTTGCACGTTCCCGTGAAGGGGTAGTGGTGTCTCAATTCTCTTTAGCTTGAAGGCGTAGGGCTGAGGGCAAGGGGTAGATAGCCCTTCGAACAAAGATTTTTCAGGACCACACTCGAAACCAAGGGGTAAGAAAATTTCCCAGAATACACCAGCCACAGCTGCACCCGGAAGTAAGGAGATCCACAAATGAGTATTTTTTGTCATTATTATGAATTTTTACAACAAACAAACACGTTTTAATATATTCATAACCGCGTTCATGTTTTACCATCTTGCTTTAAAAAAAAACACTACAATAAAAACCGCTAAATTTCGCGATCTACAATTCCTAATAATAGCTCTTGTATAGTAGTCCCACAACATTCTGACACTGGATGATGCTCAAATATCCTGTCAGAAAAGTCTAGTGGCTGGGAATGAGCTTTTTACAGTGTTTGGGATAATGTTAATGTTGTTTTGGTGTGTTTACATAGATAAATATAGCCACGGTGTACAGTTACGATCTTATTGCCACATTAGATCGTTATGATAACATAATATATCCCTTCAGTGATTTCCTGAAGCTAAATACCAAAAAATAACGCAACTGGAATAACTACAGCAGTCGCGATCGCCTGATCTCATATGAAGCAAGAGATCGCGATGACATACAGTATGATGAAGTGTGCAGGTGCTGTCCCAATTCTTAGGGGTAAATTTTGAAGCACTTCCCCTTCACACTTGGTTTTAAGGGCCATGGGGAAGGGGTAGGGGTACAAACATGGAATTGGGATTGGGTTTTCAAACTCTGCTTTTGCTGTAAGTTTAGGTCACTTTTAACGTGCATTTGAGATAGGGCTGCACGATAAATAAAAAAAAAACATCTCGATTCGACCCACCCCACACACGACCTTCATCCAGCATTTCGTCAATTCAGCCAATTATATTTTCAAGGTCAGGAGAGAAGCGTAAAGACGGTCGCACAAGTCTTCACATTGTTTTACATGCATTGCTTAGCAACATGGACATCTCCAAACGGGATTGAAAGTCTAAAACTGTATTTATAAGGTGTAATTCACCTAAAAATGTCATTTCTGCTTTCATGTTATGATGTATTCGCGGTCACGAAATCACACGTGAGCTAACCGCGAGCTGTTACCACAAAGAAGACGCGCGTGAATGATGTCTACTTTAGTGAACAGAACATAAATATAAAGTTGTATATAACATTCAGTTTGTTGCATAAAGCCACGTGGGAAGTATGATTACCATGTATGTTTTTTTCTTGAAGTAACGGCAGCCATGACGTGAGCGCACTCTGCAGTTTTTTTTGCCATTCATACCAAAGCAATTTACACTTAACAATATTAGTGAACTGATGCTAAATGGCACTTAAAAACCAAAAGAGAAACACCCTGGTATACAAAGTGGCACTGCACAACTTTACGTTTATTGCACAGAAGAAGTGAGCCAGTGTTTGTTTGTGCTTGTTAAAGCCATTCAGACAGTATTTCTTAATTGGCAAACAAAACATGAATAGTAGCAGCAGCAGATCCAGCTGGTGTTCAGACACCAACAAAACAAGCAGCACCACATTTATCTTGTCTTCTTCTCCACTGTTAGGAATGTTTGCTCACCTAGACTGTTTTGTGCTTGATTGCCACTGAGTTGAGTTTACTGTAACTTTAGCACATGAACAAGTGTATGGGTGACCACATTATTGGCCACATCGTCTTTGATTCTAAAAACACGAGGTGCAAAACATTCAGGAATGTTTTTCAAATCACTTAAAATTTTCTCATGTCATACCAAACATTATGACACTCACCTCTGTAAAACTCATATTTAAAAAAAAAAAGAAAAGAAAAAAAAGCTGACTTTCACTGTAAAAATGCTAAACACTGCCATTTTCCTTTATCTGTGTTCTATAGTATGAAGGCAGAATTGTCTATTTAAGTGTAGTGGTGTGGTCACCTGTTTGAGTGTGGCGATGTAGCGGGTGATGTACTCCACAGTTACGGGGTCTTCCACTGTGAGTCTGTGGCTCTGACACTCTACTCGTGCTCTGTTGATCACAATCCTGGCGTCTGCTGTCAGACCTGGACAACACATTTAACAAACAAGCCAAAATCACTCTTTTGCACTGTACAGTCATGATATATTCCACAATTATGCTTTTTATTAGGGTATATTGGTCATTGACAAGTTTTTACAGCCATTTGTGTTCTAGGTGTATTAAGGTAAGGGATGTCTTCTGGGGCTCCCAGGTATGAAAAATGAACCCATTTCCAGCTCAATGGGTATAGCAAAATAAAAATAAAATGCTTTTTTTATTGTTTAAAAGTAAAGGTTTGGTTCTTTATTTTGATATATATAATATAGCTTGTATATTCAAAGCAGAACATATTCAGAAGGACATCATATTTAGGTGAAGAACATCAAAAATGCTGGTGGTAGCTGGAGAGAAAAGAGAATAAAAATTTCACATCACCTAATTTCTCTAAAATTCAAAAACACCCTTACACATACACTGCTCTGATTGGTCAGATGGCTGACTGATCAGTGCATAAAAAACAAATGGCCATTATGAACACCCTGTAAGGAAGTGGTTCTCAACTGGTTTGGCCATGGGACCCACATTTTTACATGGTCATCAAGCCGAGACCCAAACTTTTAGGAACTATATTATAATTTTAGGAATTGTAATTAATTTGTATTTATTTGTTAACATACACAAATAGTGACAGATAAATCACAAGTCACCAATATTTACAAATAAACAATATTTTATTGCTGTCATTTAACAAAATGTATCAAATTATAGAAATATTACAAAGGGTGAGAAAAGGTTCAGTTACCATGAACTAAACTGAACTGTTAATAAAACATTAACACTGATCCTGTTGAACAGAACAAATCAGCAAATTACAGTAAAATGATTAAAACAATCATAACCATTTTTACATCTAATATGACAGCAATTATAAACATCTGTTTCACTTAACAGTAATTTGGGAAGCTAATGAGATAACTGAGGATGTGCTTTACTCCTGATAAGAGTTTCAAAGTCTGGGGTGATGGTAGACCCGAAGATTGTGCTCTATGTCCAACCTGTTCCTTTGCTTTGACTTAAGCTGCACCAAGGAAGAGTAGCCACTTTGACACAAATACGTTGTGCTGAATGGTAGGATGGATTTGATCGCACGAATGGCAAGGGACGGATACTCAGAAAGCACTTTGCGGCACCAAAACTGGGAGAGTCTTTACTTCACTGAATTTCTTTTTCAGCGTTTTATCACATGACATCTCTACAAGCTGATTCTCTTTGTTGCTCAACAACGTGACGCTTTCCACGTTGATTCCAAAGGGATTGCTCATCCATGGATCATCATCATCATGTTTATCGAGAAAGTAGTCGGTACGGTTGTTGCACGCGCATTTCAAAATAAAAGTCCGGTATAAGCAAAATAAGTTAAAAATTAATCTTTTGTTGTTTTTTTTGACCACACACTCCGCGACCCACTGAAAATGTTCCCGCGACCCACTTTTGGGTCGCGATCCACCAGTTGAGAAACACTGCTGTAAGGGCAGTTAAAGTGGGGTTGATTTTATCATATCTATGCACTTGTTAAGTCGTAACGTATGAAATGCTGTTTTCGGGTCCAAGCCGCTACACATTTGAATTGAGAAAATATTCGTGTACACAACAGTCTCTGTACTTGCTGCATCACAGACACCAATATTTGAACAATTTATAAAAATTAAAAAAAAAACTAGCCACTTTCTAGCCATGTGAGGCATGGATTTATATATTGCGATCTTGATTTTTAAAAGTAATACATCGCTTTGTAAATGTTTATTATTATTATTATTTGTTGAGCCTCCCTATACAGTTTGATAGAGCGCTTGGACCCGGAAGCCGCTTCGCGTGACGTCACACTTAACAGGTGGATTCAATCATGAGTCTGATGATGAAACCCTAAAAAAACTAGATTATCAACCCGAACCTCAATCATCTTGAGATGGACGTTTCTCAAGTTCAGAGAAGAGCCCATCACACCTTGCCAGGGTTTCTTCAGGTTTCATCAAGTCAAACTTAAGATATTTTAAGACCACTATGACTGAAATTTCAGACTTATACAGGGCTAAATGCTAAGGATTTTTTCTAATTGCCTACTTGGGCCAATAGAATGGATTTTTACTTGCCTCATCAAAAAAATTATTGAATTCAGTTTTTTTTTTTTAGCTAAAAGCAAACTCTAGTTGTATACATACACTTGTTTTCAACAATGTTTTGCTTGTTTTGATTTTTTAAATGACATTGTTTAGAGTATATTTATTATGAAGACAATTACATTCTTCATGAATGATCTGTGAACTAATCTGCTATGAAACGTTAAGTTTCATGTCTATTTATAAATATTATGTATGCTCCCCCTTTCTTCTGTATATAGTTTTTTTTAAGAATGGAAGATAAATATAAAGGAATATATTGCTGTTATTATCATGATAAACTGTGTAACTGTTGTTAGTTTTCTTTTCCTGATTAGGGGATTTAATTTGGAGAATTAGCTGTAAAAAACAGATGCTGTGAATTGTATTTCTTTGCAATATAAACTTAAATACAAAAAGGTTTTATTGAAATGGAGATTGCCATCTCCCCTACATGTGACCAGTGCAAGTCTGCTGAAGGCTCCCTGACCCACCTCTTTTGGACGTGTCCAAAACTTTGATTTCAGATGTGACATATTTAAATGGATTTCTGATATATATGGTTTTACCTTTACTCCTCACCAAGAAATTGCTATATTTGTGTACTCTCGTTCTCTGCTGAATTATAATGTGCCTATACAAAGCACCATAATTTATGGAATGATTATTGCTAAGAGTGTCATTCTAACTGTGGAAGTCAGATTCTATTCCTCAATTTAAGACATGGTTAACTTATCTCACTCATATATTGCACATGGTAAGAGCCTGTTATGGAGTTATCGATCATCTTGATAAGTTTTACAATATATGGCAACCATTTCTTGATCACCTGGACCAATATAATGCAGATTCTGAGCATCAGTGTAATACTTAATATGCTCACTATTTTCATTGAAACCGTTTATATGCCCTAATTGTTTTTTTAATAATAACTTTATTATTTTTTTTTTATTATTATTATTATTACCATTATTTTCTTTGTATTATTATGCTTATTTTGTGTATTTTTATTGTTGTTGTGTTGCTTGGTAATTATTGAAAAAATGTAAAACTAATAAAAACACTTGTTTAAAAAAAGATTGTTGGTGACTGGATGGGTGTTGGCCCGATTGGGTAACTTTACACAGACACAAACATCAAGACACTAATTCAGTAAAACTAAGACTTTTTTTAAGGGCTAAAATTTAGCTTTTAAAATGTAAGACTTTTTAAGACCCTGCGGACACCCTGCTCACAAGACTGGCATTACACAAACAAATTAACCTTCCGTAACTGATGATGACTCACTTCAGCAGTTCAGATTCAATTCTTTCTATTTATTCTGCACTTTAATCTTTTAAGCTGTGCATGCCTTTAGCATTCACAAACAACTACATTACACGAAGAGCCATATTAGAAAAAGCATGAGGGCACTTTAAACTACAAGTAAATGGCTTTAAACGGTCTAGTGGCTCCAGTTGTGGAATTAAAAAAAATAACGGGTCACCATTCACATTCAACGCATTATTTTTAATAAAATAAAATAAAACATGAAAATGACAGAATAGAAATATGAATCTTACCTGCGAAGGCCATGCAAACATGCTCATCCAAAGCACAGATCTTCCTGACCGTCCTTTCCTCCTGAAGCTTCGCCACTGACTTCTTCTCAACACCCAGCACAACGATATCTTTCCCCCTGATTCCAACCTGCAAATAAACAAAAGTTACAATTAGTCAAGAGACTAAAAACTAGTAACATTAACATAAGAAATATCATTTAGTGTGGGCACACAACTTTCATATTGACGTCCTCTAATCTTTATACTATGAACACATCGCCCTCTACCGGAAATGTTGACCATCACACTCACTTAAGAATGAAACTACCTGACTCATACTGTTATAGAAGAACCTTAATAAACTAAATACCACAAATAACATTTTAAAATGGCACTCAGCTCTTTAGGGAACTTCTAACATTCGTAAGGTTTGAAACGCAACTAGAAAAGACACATAAACCTAAAATGAACGTGTATTTTCATTGATTTGTTAGCCGGCAAAATTTATAAACCCCACGATATATTATAGTAATTATTTTGCTAAGTAAAGATACGAGGTATGATAGATGTGAACTGAAAGCGCATTTTTAATACATAACTTTTGCTTTATTAGATCACACATCTAGTTTAGTATCTGAATAGCGGATGCTAATATTAGCCGCAACATGCAAGTCACGCTTAGCAGTAGAAATACAAATACAAAGCACTCCTGATAAACCAAACTACTCAATTTCTCCATGAGAGTCTTTAACAATCACAATATTTATTCCTGTACCCAGCACTTGTTGGCTAAAATCGCTCATCTTTTATTTTAGAGATGTATGGGTAGTGCCTAGCTGTTAGCCGTTAGCTAAAGCTGCGGCTCAGATGTAAGCATATAAACACACTCACAGCTGTGGAGCCCTTCTTTACTGCTTCCTGCGCATATTCCACCTGAAACAAGTGACCGTCTGGAGAGAAAACTGTTATAGCTCTGTCGTATCTAGCTGCCATTTCTGCACACTAGACACAAAAGCGCAAATTACTGTGGAATAGTTGCCTCTGACTTTCGACTAGCAGCACAGCACAGGAGGTTTCGAAATTGATCTGCGCGTGCGCAACCAACGAGCGCATAGGATGGTGGGTCTTGTAATCCACAATACACGGAACTCGTGAAGTTTTAGTGACTTTCTTATGGAGTCAATCTAGGGCCATACATACTTGCAACATAAAAGAAAGTTTTGCAAACAAAAACTAAAGTATTGAGCAAAAACTGTAAAATAATGCAAATCTTAAAATATTGCAACGGGAAAATTGAGTTTTGAGAAATAAAAAGGAATTTTGCAAACAAAAATAAAGAACTGAACAAAAATCAAGCAGTGCAAAAAAAATTAAAGTATTATTTATTTACAAAACCTCTCAAGTCAATTGCAAGGCTCATTTTGACTAGCAAGTTTTACTATATCAAAGGATTCAGGTATTTTACTTACTCTCGATGGACCCTTTTCACAAGCCTGTTATGACGAGTTTAACGGTCATCAGCATCTTAAATCCTTTAAAGTTTTGAATATTTTTAGTTTTTCTAAAACGTATGAACGCTTATATATTTTTAAGTATACATAATATCATCTTTGCTTCAAATTACAAAAAACGAACGGGGTTTCTAATGCAGCGTCTATGGGACAGGACAGCAATTTTGGCGTTATTCTCTCCTCTTGTTGCCGTCATCAGTCTCACACAATTTGTTTCCTTTTTCTAAAAGTCTTTATAACATTATCGTGGAGTTTTTCTTTTATAATTTGAGCAAATAAGATTGTAAAAAATTATTTGTTGTACTCTCCCATTCACTGCGCTCTAAGTTTACCCAACTATGAAGAGTTGCGCTACTGAGAAACCCAGAAGTTTGAAAGGGGTCTTTTAGATTTATGACAGCGATTCATGGCTGATTTCCTTTGTGTCACAATAGCTATGTTTCCATCCAAAAATGCGAATTAACTTTATGCGCAAACTGGAACATCGCATAAAAGATGTGCGAATAAAGCAGCATTTCCATCCAACGAGTCAAAGAGAACAAAATCTTCACTTCCTGATTAACTGGCGGCAAATATCAACAGTAAAAACGGAATTTGCTGTGGTACGAGAAGCTGCGTGAATCTTTTCTTTATTTAATAAATGACTTGTGCCTCAGAAGGCAATCCTGACACGCAGTGAACCCGTGGTGGCTCGAACCAGCGACCTTCTTGCTGTGAGGCGACAGCACTACCTACTGCGCCACTGCGTCGTCGTAATTAATAATATAATAACACAAATACTGAAATGGTTTCTGCATTTTAGAATGACCAAAACAACATTTCAGATGTTTTACAGTGTGCTCAGCCTGCTGGTTTGTCCATTCACACACATTTTTATCATCACATGATCTCTTATAACAAAATCACATGACTCTTTAATGCGCATACTGGAATTTGTTTAGTAAAAGTGTTTCCATTGTAGTTTATGCACATCTTTTCTTATCAAATAAAAAGTTTATCCTACTCAGTTATGCGCATAGGCTTTTTATGCGCATTTTCAAAATGTATGTGCATCTTGGCGTTTCCATCAAGCTTTTTTTTTTCCGCAAATCCAAAATGCGCATACAAATAGGTGGATGGGATGACGTCACTTCATAGGAGGCAGGTCCGGGCATGCCATACACGCCCCAGTTCCTGTGACTCCGCCCCCTTGTCAAATCATGGCCAGAAAGTGAAATGCACAGAAATGTGATGTGCAACAATAAAACAGCATCGCAAACTTACAGTTGACTGAAAAGCAAATCAAAATTAACGTTGCAATTGACTTTGGTTTTGTAAAGGCAATTCTAAAAATTTTTTAATATATGAATATTTTTCTAGATTGACTCCATACCTTTCTTTCTATATACTGTATGTGCCGGTCTGTTCATTTTATTTTGGTCTACCGAATCATGAAGTGTTCTGTGACAACAAAGTAGATGCCAAAATAAATACTACTTTCCTCAGAATTTTGTTGCAGTTTAAAGATGGTCATAAACTTATTTTTGCAAGAAATATTGATTTATAACTATAACTTGAATTTTTTTTAATCGTGTTTTTGACAAAACAAGGTGCATTACATTGCAGGTATTCAGTAAGAAAGATATTTTCGTTTTGCTTAGTTTTTTCCCATTTTTAACCACAAACTAACTTGACAGAAACAAATGAACATAATAAAATTAATAAGAAAAAGAATTTCATTCATTCATTCATTTTCTTTTTGGCTTAGTCCCTTTATCAATTAGGGGTTGCCACAGCGGAATGAACCGCCAACTTATCCAGCATATGTTTTACACAGCGAATGCCCTTTCAGCTGCAACCCATCACTGGGAAACTAGTGGGGGAAACCGGAGCACCCGAAGGAAACCCACACGAACACAGGGAGAAAATGCAAACTCCACACAGAAATGCCAACTGACCCAGCCGAGGCTCGAACCAGCGACCTTCTTGCTGTAAGGCGATCATGCTACTCACTGCACCACCATGACGCCCAAGAAATTAATGAAATAGTTTTATTAAATATATCAAATAAAAATGTTTAAAAAAAAAAACACAAAATAAAATTATGGGGGTTAGGGAGAGGGGATGTTGAAGGGATTCATGGTTGAAGGAGTACATTATTCCCAATATGGATTATTAAAGGGTCCCATGTTTTGTAAAATGTTCAGGTTGTTCCTCTGAGAATATATTTATTTATTTATTTTTTAAATAACATCACTAAGCCAATGTGACAGTTTAGGTGGCATTAGTGGTTTCCACACTACAAGAATTCTTCTAGCTTTTAAATTATATATATATATATATATAAAGTTTTAGGAAGCAGTTTATTCAACTGTTAATGATCAGAAAAGATGAAAAAAAAAATTGATTTAATTTGTTATCATGCCCAATCCATGTTTGTATTTTTGTTCCTTTGTTTTTTAGTATTACGTAGTACTGTTCGTAGTTTAATTTGAGTAGTGCCAGTTTAACCAATTTCTTTTCAACACATTTTTTTTTGTTATTAAATCTATCAAAACTATAAAAAAAGCAACCAATCGATTTAAACGGTTGTCATGGCCATTCATGCTTGAATTTTGATTCTGTATATGATTTATTATTATTGAATATTATACATTTCGCAAAGATTTGGGACTCCCTTTAAAAACATTGAATTAGTTTGAATTTGAAGTTGTTCCGATCACTTCAATAGCCACAGGTTTATAAAATCAAGCACCTAGGCATGCAGACTGCTTCAACAAACATTTGTGAAAGAATGGGTCACTCTCAAGAGCACAGTGACTTCAAGTGTGGTACAATGATATGTTGCGGCACTTGTGCAACAAATTCATATGTGAAATTTCCTCATATTCCATGGTTAACAACAGCAACTCAGCCATGAGCGGTATAGGCCACATAAAATCATAGGGCCAGCACATGCTAAGGGTGCAGAAGTCTTTTTGCAGAGTCAATAGCTACAGACCTCCGCAATATAAAACCATGCAGATTAAGATTAGCATGTTATTAAAAGGGGTGACACGGTGGCTCGGTGGTTAGCACTGTTGCCTCACAGCAAGAAGGTCACTGGTTCGAGTTCAGTTGGGATTTCTGTGTGTTTGCATGTTCTCCCCTGTGTTCGCATGGGTTTCCTCCGGGTGCTCCAGTTTCCCCCACAGTCCAAGACGTGTGCTATAGGTGAATTGAATAAACTAAATTGGCCATAGTGTTTGTGTGTGAATGAGTGTGTATGAATGTTTCCCAGTACTGGGTTGCGGCTGGAAGGGCATCCACTGTGTAATACATATGCTGGATAAGGTGGCGGTTCATTCCGCTGTGGCGACTCCTGATAAATATCACCAAGCTGAAGAAAAATGAATGAATGAATGTTATTAAATGTCATGCGCATGCAAAGATGTCCCAATACTTTTGGCAATATATTCGTGTGTGTTTTTTATGTAAATGTGTATGTACAATACTATTAATAATTAAACATATTTTTAAAGAAATTTCTTTTTACTATTTTTTAAACAAACATTTATAAAAAAAAGAGCTGAACAAAATCTGATTGAGCCGATATGCTATTCAAACACGCCATCAAAGAGCTATTCGGTCACTTGATTTACCATTTACCTCCTCTATCCTAAGTCCTCAACATTTGTGAACAAATGTACAACAGCATGACGTCTTTGACAAGCACCTCTACAAGTACCTACAGACACTTTCATGCTTCTACTTCAAAGGCCATTTTGGTGCCACCAAACCTCTCATCAATGCTTCATCAAGAGCACGCTAAACCTGCAGAGAACAGGCCACAAATCTGCCGTACCTTATTAAAAATGTCCTTTTAATTAAATTCAACAAATAAGAATACATTAAAGTAAATACGATGCATCGGGGAATAGAGAGGTTTGTGTTGCGAGACCATGGAGCAGTGTTCAAAGAGACAGAAATGCCCACCCACTAGTATTCCTTAGCTGTGTATTCCCTCAAACCAAGCTAATGAGGAGCTTCTGTAGAGCTCGCCGACGCTCACAAACCCCAGTGTTTCTTCCGGGAGTCACCTGTGTGGGACATGAGGGCTCTCTGAGCAAGTGTGACCTAGCTATAACAGATTAAGACTGCTCTGAAGTAAACCAGGTTGTGGTGGGGGGGCTGTAAACATATGGAAAAGCGCATCGGTGCGTGTCTGTTCAGGGTGGATTTCTGATGTTTCTGCATACTGTGCTACTGTAAAAATCTGTCATTGGATTTGTTGCTCAGGCTTTCCAGTGTGCTTAACACTGGTTTTCATCATTCTAAACCCCGCTTATCCAGCTTTTTCCTAAAATTCAATCAAGAGAAGTGTTTTAAAGGGGTTGTCCACTACAATATCATATTTTAAACTTTAGTTAATGTAGCTGTGTGAACATAAACAACATCTCTGGATGTAACACGCTGAAAGTTCAATGCAAAGACATTGGCTTTTACAGAGTAGGCTTAGCAAAGCCTACAGCGAATGAAGTTTGAGGACTACAAAAAAGTACATCTGGGTTAATGAAGCAATAAACCTTCAGGTTACGCACATACACTGCGTGCAGCGAAGGGGCATGGTCAGAGGCACTGTAATGTTATAGCAAAAAAAGCTTAAATGCTGTCCAAGCACTGCCATTTCCACAGAGCTTGTTATCAGAGCTGTATTTGGGCTTCCACAAGACACGACACAAAGACAGAAGTGTTTACAATTTAATTTTAATTATGATCCAGAGAATTATAAAAAATATATAGCTAGCATTTGACAAAGGACAGCTTCCAGAACCTCTATCAGTTCAGTGCTGGATTCAGCTAAAAACTCCTCAAAGGAGCAGCTCCAACCATAATAGACAAAGCTGTGGATTGTGAGCCACAACCTTTAAGTGTTTTTGTTTGTTAAAATTGATCCACTACATGCACAGTTTCTAGCGTTAATGGTATGTTGTAGCGAGGACGTAAACAAGGATGTAAACAATGGGAAATGCTGTTTGGCACCGCTAACAATTTAGCTACAAATTCATATTTATCCAACAAACCGTTTTAAACATCCACAGTCTTCAGCAGCGCTGCAGAGTCTCTCTATGCGGCCTCTTTCCCTGCATTCTACATTTAAAATGACAAACTCGCAAAAGATATGTGAACGTTTCATATTACTTACACATGCTTATTCTGAATATATGTGAAAGAAACATGTCAAATTTTATTTTAGAGAGCAGGCGTGAGGTTCAGCTGTGTCTTTTTCATTTTCCGTCTGATTCAGGCTCAAACTGATACAGCTAACAGCTAAACTGATTGACATTTACACAGCAGAGGCACAGTGCGTGCTCTTAGAGGCGTGATGCTTTGGCGATGTGGAGCCGATCTGCGAATCACAGCACATTATGTTAGCTGACCAATCAGAGCCTCTTGAGGGCGGGCCTTTTGAAGGAACTAGGAAATATGACAGTCGTTTTCATGTTAGCTGAGTAGCTGTATATAATCAAAGTAAGATAAATGAACAAATAACGTGATTTTCTACAAGTGAAGCTTGAGCACACATTGCTTTGCATCTTATAAACACAACCAAGCCTTAAAAATACTCTCTGAACCACCCCTTTAAAACACTGTACAGTGTACAGTGACAATTTTCCTCACAGTTCAACCATCAATTGTTAAACTTGTTAGAATTAATAAAATTACTTTCAGAAGACTATAAATAACCCCAGAAAACTCCAAAGTAGTGTTTTAGCAGCAATATTACATGTGTGTTGAATATTACTGTACTTTAGGGCAGTGGTTCTCAACTGGTTTGGCCATGGGACCCACATTTTTACATGGTCATCAAGCCGTGACCCAAACTTTTAGGAACTATAATATAATTTTAGGAATTATAATTAATTTGTATTTATTTGTTAACATACACAAATAGTGACAGATAAATCACAAGTCACCAATATTTACAAATAAACAATATTTTATTGCTGTCATTTAACAAAATGTATCAAATTATAGAAATATTACAAAGTAAGGGTAAGAAAAGGTTCAGTTACCATGAACTGAACTGTTAATAAAACATTAACACTGATCCTGTTGAACAGAACAAATCAGCAAATTACAGTAAAATTATTAAAACAATCATAACCATTTTTACATCTAATATGACAGCAATTACAAACATCTGTTTCACTTAACAGTAATTTGGGAAGCTAATGAGATAACTGAGTATGTGCTTTACGCATGATAAGAGTTTCAAAGTCTGGGGTGATGGTAGACCCGAAGATCGTGCTCTATGTCCAACCTGTTCCTTTGCTTTGACTTAAGCTGCACCAAGGAAGAGAAGCCACTTTCACACAAATACGTAGTGCTGAATGGTAGGATGGATTTGATCGCACGAATGGCAAGGGACGAATACTCAGAAAGCACTTTGCGGCACCAAAACTGGGAGAGGCTTTACTTCACTGAATTTCTTTTTCAGCGTCTTATCACATGACGGCTCCACAAGCTGATTCTCTTTGTTGCTCGGCAACGTGACGCTTTCCACGTCGATTCCAAAGGGATTGCTCATCCACGGATCATCATAATGTTTATCGGGAAGTAGTCGGTACGGTTGTCGCGCGCGCATTTCAAAATAAAAGTCCGGTATAAGCAAAATAAGTTAAAAAATGACTTGAATTGTTTTTTTGACCACACACTCCGCGACCCACTGAAAATGTTCCCGCGACCCACTTTTGGGTCGCGACCCACCAGTTGAGAAACACTGCTTTAGGGAATAGAAAGATAAAATAATCTGGAACAAAAGACTCAAAAGAGCTTTAACCAAAGATATGCCTTGTCACATACTAAGCACGATAAAATTTTCACCAAGGATATAAAGAAAATCTGTCAAACTCACTCATTTTTCATTATATAGATTATTTGCAGTGCAACCTTTATATTTGAAATGATTTGCTCCCCAAACCAGAAGTGCAACCCAAAGTAAAAAGCAGATGTTTAGTAAAGGAACATTTCACACATTATTCATTCATTCATTCATTCATTCATTTTCTTTTCGGCTTAATCCCTTTATTAATCTGGGGTAGCCACAGCGGAATGACCCGCCAACTTATCCAGCACATATAAAAAGATGTGCGAATAAAGCAGCATTTCCATCCAACGAGTCAAAGAGAACAAAATCTTCACTTCCTGATTAACTGGTGGTAAATATCAACAGTAAAAAGGAATTTGCTGCAGTACGAGAAGCTGCGTGAATCTTTTCTTTATTTAATAAATTGTTCATATTTATTTTATTCTATAAATGTCATAACATTTCACAAAAAATTTTCTGAAAATACTGACATTTGTCTCCTCCAATAGCCTTGTGGTTAGTGCGTCGACATACAGCACTGAGTAAACACAAAGTACCTTGCTACCTCGCAATGCACAATTACAACAGCATGTCCTTGACCTTAGTTGAGGAAGCACTGAAGTAAAGTCTTCTTTTTAATTTCTGATCCACTCTAGATCAGTCCGTTTTGTTCACCGACTGAGCCGGGATCATCATCATTAGCAATCGGCTTCATCTCTGCCTCTGTAATTAGCTGATTAATAAAAATTAACCTTCAAAGTTCATTAATATCAGACAATAATTAATCTTGATGTCCTGATTTAAAAATGCCCCAACTCTTTTTTCATTTGCTTGAATTGGCAGTGGTAAATGTTCATAAAGATAATTGGCTCTCGAGACTGCACATGCTGTAGATAATCACGCTGCCCCTCATGAGCCGCCTCTGTTGGAATGTGTTATGCATCCTCAAGAGAAAAGGAGTTTTAAAGGGGAAGTTCACCCATTGCCATTTACTCAAGTCACAAAAAACAAAGCTGCTTTACCGTATATTAGACTTGAGTATACTTCATCCGTCTGTATTCTGCAAAAGTCTATCTGTAATTTCCATCATTAGGAATGTCTATGTAAACGTTGTGTGTACAATACTCTTCAATATAAAGGCACCAGGGAGAACCAAAAGAGGTGCTTTTATGATGATGTTACACTTTTGCTTCCTCAAAGAACCTTTAAGTCAGAAGATCTTCATAGAACCATTTATAATGGGAGAAGACTATAAGGAATCTAACTTTCCACTCTATAGATTTATAAATATCCGATTTTTGGAATGAAAAGGTTCCAGTAGATATTAAAGGATCTTCTTGAAACCATCAATGTCAGTAAAAAAACCTTTTGTTTAAAGACTTTTTAAGAATGAAGAGCACAGGCATGAGGTGAATGCTGAGACAGAACAAGTCCACTAGGTGGTACTGCATGGAGCTCATCTATCCATGCTCATCCTTGGTTAGGTTAGCTATTCAAACATGGCTCTGAACGCACAAAATATGCTATAGATATAGAAGATATCTAAGGGGTGTTTAAATTACACTATTGCCAATTAATTTACACTTGAAAGGTGTTTCAAAGTTCATATTATGTGCATGTTAGATCAGGGGTTCCCAAACTTTTCAGCCCATGACCCCCAAAATAACAATGCCAGTGACTCACAACCCCCAATATCCTCTGGGGTGGTTATAAATATAGAAACCTTGCATGTCACAGCACACACACACACACACACACGTTTGTTTTTGTGAAAAGTGGGTACATTACATAGGCTTCCATTCATTTTATACAGATCAAACCGTATATTATATTGCCCTCACCCCACCCTTCCCCTTAAACCCAACCATCACAGGAGACAGTGTACAGCTTTACTCCCTGAAAAACTCATCCTGTGTGATTTATAAGCTTTTTGAGAAGTGAGGACGTCACCAATGTCCTCATATTTCACCTCCTTTTTGTAATACCTGTGTCACCCATTTCATTATACAGATTTGTGTCCTGATATGTCACAAAAACATGTACACACACACACACACACACACACACACACACACACACACACACACACACACACACACACACACACACACACAGACCAATAGGCCCAAGTCTATTCTTCGTTTAATTTTTTTTTTAATGTATGCGAGTGCTGTAAAGGTGTCAGAAAGTTTAACCTGGTGCCATAAAATGAATCTGCTGCATCTGAGGCTATTGCTGTGTCTTTAATATAATGTAAGCACCCTAAGGGTGGCAATCCAATAGAAAAAAAAATCAGAAGGGTGTAACTATAAACTACTTTTTTATCTTCAGTATGTTATGGATAAAATATGATAATTTTAATGGTTTTAAAAAAAATTGGAAATCACCAAGCAACCCCCTTTGGGAACCAATGTTGTAAATGATATTAGCTGCCTTCAGTTTTCCTGTAATTAGAAGATTCTGAAAGTAAAAAGTGTTCACGGCTCCTACAACACACAATTATAATTTGTAAACTGAAATTTCTGAAAGCGGCGATTTTCACCAAATGACCACTGTATCACCTGGCCAACGTAATTTAGATGTTGACAATGTTGCCACAAAAATACAGAATTTTGAGTCTGAAAATGTGAACAGCTTTGAGTAGAGTAACATCCGTTGTGTTGGAATTGTGTTAATTAAATTTTTAGATTTATAGTTAACGTCTCTGTGTAAAATGTTTTAATGAAAGTTGCAGCTTCATGCATATTGCATGTTTGGTGTATAGAGATGTGCCAATACTTGACAACAATGGACAGTATGTCTGCAGGACATTGCTTCTTTACAAACTACTGGCCTAGCATGCATAATATAGAGCGTTTTTAAAGGTGCCACAGACTGCATTGATTCAATATGCTAAATTGTTCTTGAATATCTGCATAGTAGTTGTGTGGCTTGAGTACAAATATTCTCCAGTTTTATATGCTCATTTATACAACAGTTCTTTCTGGTCCTTGAATCTGATTGGTTGATAGCCGTGCGATATTCTGCCAGTAACAGCACTCGTACCACCTCTTCACCCTTGTGTATTACTCCACCCATACAGCAACAAGCAGAGGATACTCTACAGTTTGACAAATTTTGCCGTGTTGGACAACATAATGTACTTTTGAGGCTTTTTAGTTGAGAATGTAGTTGTTTAGATTGCAACTATGCAGTTTATTTATAAGGATAGTTTCTATTTTTAAATATTTATAATTTCTGATAGACAGCTTGTCGGCGGCCATTAGCCTGTCATTGAGCAAAGATGGATGACGATGTTTATCAACAAAATGGCGACGGAGACTGCATAATAAGCCCTTAGAGATGTAACAATACAGCATCATTTTAAACTACAGCTGATCAAATCATTATTAAACAGGTAAATGACTTTCTAAGTCAATCTCTCTCTTTTGTATGTTGTAGTGCTGTATTTATGCCATATAATTGTAGTGTATTGAGTGTGAGATGGGACTCGCATATCAGGAATGTGTGTTGTGTTGGCAGAAAAAAAGGAGAAATGCCCGCATGTGTTTAGTGTTTTTCCTTATCGCAAGTGCAACAGTAATCTGGAAGTGATTGCGCTGCTTTTTTTCAGGGTTAATTATTGTGATATCTCGATTGCAACAGAGAAATACTGTAGACCAGTGGTTCTCAAACTTTTTTCACCAAGTACCACCTCAGAAAAAGTAGTGTACTCCCCAAGTACCACCATAACGACCAGTATTGAAATACTGTAGCGTAGTAGGCCTAATTAAGCAGCTACAGCTCTGTACAGTTAAAAAATAAGGCAGATTAATTACTACTATTAAGAATACTACTGTCAGCTACTTTAAACGTTATAAATTGAACATTAACTACTTAAAAAAAAATCACAGTTTAAATTAAAAGCGTGCTTTCAAAAGTTAAAAATGGCACTTTTCTTAAAAAGTCAAAAGAAAACTGCTGTACTTGTAAAGTACTAATGTATAGTAGCCTATTCAACAAAACCTGGAAATGTTGCTTGGACCTCATAAATATAGGCTATATGTCATACATATATATGTACAATTTTTAAATGTAAGTTGCATGTACTTATGAGATAATTATATATCTTTGATATCTAAACATTAACTTGTATTTTAAATACATGATTTGGAATTACAAATTTAAATTAGAAATTAGATCTGCTGCTTTTCATTTACAGTAGGCCTATTTGTGTATGAAAAGTGAGTGATTAAATGCATAAATACACTGCTTGAACAATTTGCACGTGCTGTATTTCCGTGATTTGGTGCGAATGAGATCACATCTTAAGTGAACTGTGAAGTTCCAGCCTGATCTCACGAGGAAACATAAGTATTTTACGCTTTGTCAGTTTAGTGGCTAATTCATACGAATTCGTACGAGTTCAGTCGTACGAAAATGTATGATTTTAAAAAGGAGGCGTGACACCTAACCCCACCCCAAACCCCAACCGTCATTGGGTGATGAGCAAATTGTACTAATTTGCACAAATTAGATCGCATGAGTTCATACGAATTAGCCACTAAATCAAAAAGTTATGAATTGCCGTGAGATTGCGTTGTGCGTTAACCGTGCTTTAAAACAAATTCTGGTACAGTTCATGGTTCCTCAGTCTGTGCACACGGAGACTAACTTTAATTATATTCTACCTCTAAGCTTTAAGCATAGCAAAGTTGCTTGAGTGTATGTTCTGTGTCTTGTGCCATTTGAATCACATCCAAATTCATTCGCTTAAATCTGAGGTAACAAACTAAACCGAAAGCCACACTGCTTTACAAAACAAACAACTTTATATATCGAAAACATGCATTATTTTACACAACTACGAGCACACATTTGAACACATTTTTAATAGGAATTTCCCCATGCTGCATCATTGGTAAAATAATTAAGTTTGCTGTAATTGAAATGCCAGCACAACAGGACTGGCCTGCAAAAGGGCTTCTCTAGAGCGTATCTGCTCCGCAAGCATAGCGTGCCTCTTCCTCTGGCTCTGCGCCAAGTGGACTGATTTTTAACATCTGATGACGCGATGCACTGAAGTAAACATTCTAAGCACACTGGTGTAATCTTATGCTTCACGAAACAGCGAATGCTATCTGATCACATGAGTCTCAATGTTATCGTACGCATCAAAAGATTAAAAGTGTGTAAATTTTATTCTTTTAATATTCAGCGATTTTTCCGCGTACCACTAGAAGGAAGCCTGCGTACCACTAGTGGTACGTGTACCACAGTTTGAGAACCACTGCTGTAGACTGTAATAGACTGTAATACTGTTGGGAGATATCTCTCATTTCATACATTTTCTCTCATTTTCAAATCACCTGTTTTGTCATCACTTTAGATATTACGCTAGAGAATCATTAAAATATTAGCTCTAAAGTGATGTTGGTGAATTAGTAAGGGCTTCTGCTGTTCTGACGTCAGCAGCAGATGTGAATGAAGGGCGGAAGAAAGTAGTTCCTAATACAAAAGGGTTTTTTGACTCTCCATGTTTTAAATTCTTTTTTTATATACACGATTATGCTGTCGAACTGTTAAATAAATGCAATATCACACTTGTAGCAGTAATTCATCAATGAATGAGCGCTGCTTTCTCTGTTTCTCTCTCTCTCAAACTTACATGTACTCTGAAATACACACATTCAATAATCATACTTCATTTGTCAAAATAATTTGTAACAAGTAGATTCCTTGTTGTCAATCTTTTTAACTGAAGCGGTGGAGTGGTTTATTTAACTAAGGGTGACTGAGCTATCTTTATGTCACCAGAGTTATCTAGTTTGTTCTGAAGTTGTGTTTAGGATGAATATAGGCTAAATTATAATTTTGCTTGACAAAAGGTACCAAAAGATATGTATTTAGAGTTTTATTTTGAAGCTTTAACGATTATGAAAAACAGGCCACAATTAATATCAGCCTCTGCATAAACAGATGAGCTTTATTGACACCCTTTCACTCAAGAGAAATCACAGTAAGAGCTGAGGAATATGACACAATGCATAAACATGCAATAAACACAAATTTTAAGTGTTTACATGTGTCTGTTGCCTCATTAGAAACATATGTGGCAAAACCCAAAATACACATACAACTAATAAAAGATACATTTAAACAGACCTTGTGTTTTTTTAAGGTGGTACTGAATAAATGCATAATCTCTGTATTCTGCATTATGTGGTCCTGTTTTACAGATCTTGTCCTTTATGGTTTTCCTGCCACCCCCATTTTTAAAATAAGAGTCCCACATACATAGCATGTTTACAAGCTTAGATAAATGTAAACATATACGCTTGTTAAGTGTGACGTCACGCTAAGCGGCTTCCGGGTCCAAGCACTCTATCAAACTGTATAGGGAGACTCATCAAATGGTAATAATAAACGTTTACAAAGCGATGTAATACTTTTGAAAATGACGATTGGTATATATATATATATATATATATATATATATATATATATATATATATATATATATATATATATATATATATATATATATATATATCCGATGGGCAAAAAGTGATTAATTTTTTATAAATTGTTAGAATTTTGGTATTTGTGATGCAGCAAGTCCAGAGACCGATGTGTACACCATGATTTTATATAAAATTCATTTTAATGTGTGATATGACTAAAAAGTGGCCATAAACGAATATTTTCTCAATTCAAATGAGTAGCGGCTTGGACCCAGAAGCAGTATACATCACAGATACGTCATGACTTAACAAGCGGATAGGGGAAAAATCATCAATATTTTGATCTCACTAGAAAACTTTGCCCATTTTTTTTTTTTTTCTTCATATTGGCTTGTTCGTCGCTGGGATTTACACGAGGAGAAACAATGGTGTTTGAGGCTTCTGGTATGTAATTACAGTACTCTTATTATTCAGCTATGATTTATACCTAGATTTTCATTCTAGGGGTGGCACGGTGGCTTAGTGGTTAGCACTGTCACCTCGCAGCAAGAAGGTCGGTGGTTCGAGTACCGGCTGGGCCAGTTGGCATTTCTGTGTGGAGTTTGCATTTCTCCCCGTGTTCGTGTGGGTTTCCACCAGGTGCTCTGGTTTCCCCCACAAGTCCAAACACATGCGCTATAGGTGAATTTGAATAAACTAAGTTGGCCCTAGTGTATGTGTGTGCATGTGAGAGTATATGGGTGTTTCCCAGTACCGGGTTGCAGCTGGGAGGGCATCCGCTGTGAAAAACACATTCTGGATAAGTTGGCGGTTCATTCCACTGTGGCGACCCCTGATGAATAAAGGGACTAAGCATGAATTTACATTCTATATGGAACCTTTAATAGTTTTTGTGGATCTGTGTGACAATGATTGTTTTGACAACACAATCATCTGTATGCAAAACATTTCAAAAGAAACACATTTGTGGAATTAATTGTGGCTAACTATTCCTTTAAGAGCTTAATAGGCTTTAAATTTTATGCCTATTAGTGGCTCTGAAATAATAGCATGCATTATGAGATACTATCAAATGAGAGTTGAAGTGTTTTTTTTTTCTTCCCATAGTTCTGCTGAAAGATTCTCTAGGATGCAAAATTATTTCGGGATATTTGGGACTTTGCCCTCAAAAGAAAGTCTTTCTTGCTCAGAATAACAAAATAAACTCTCTCAGTTCATAATTTTAAAATAGTGAATCAATCAAAACAACAATCTAAAGGAAATTACTGTTTTATTATTATTTTTGCTTAGGCAGATTCACTGCAAAGTATTTGTTTTAAAATGGTCTAATAAAACCAATTGGGTGCTTGAGGATATGAAGCAGAACAGCTTTCCTCCCTGGAGATGCTCTGATTGGCTGATATATTATTTCCTTCATGATCTCCTTTGTGCAAAGGTTGCTTTTGCATGTCAATACAGTCTATTTAAAGCTACACTACATATTCACAAATATGCTGCAGATTCATAATGTCATCTGACAGTTTAACTCCCTACAAGGATCCTTAAGAGTAGAGTCAACACATAATTGACCCAAAGCCTTTATGCTGGAATCTCAGGACCTGACAGATGAATTATGTCGTGGTGTGTGTCTTCATCGCAACATCCCCTCCTCTATTCACAAAACAGTCACAGACAAGTGTCTCAGCAGCTAATTCAAAACTCATTAGAAACATGCAATTGCAGAGCAGACTCCCAAAGGGATCCAGCTTTCTAATCAACGTTCCCCACTGCAAAGCCCATCCAACGGGGCGGCTCATAACTAACGTTTCCACAGAGAAATTAAACCGAGGTGTCATTATGAACGAAGACGCTCCTCTGATGATTTCATTACAACAGTGCCATATGTTTGATGCTATATTGTAGATATTTCAAATGTTACAGGAGCTGTTTCTCTTCTTAGTTGTTTGACTTCTTTTGATTTCAAGGAAATAAAAGCATTAACAGACTGAATGCTACCTCTCACAACCAAAATAAGACGTATTGGGAATTTATAAAAATAAAATGAGGTTTAAATGTTATTTAGATAAACACATTTAACCTCTCATTCTGAAGAAAATTTACTATTTAAATATTTACTATGCCCAGATCACAAACTTAAAGTCAGATTGAATACAATCTGAAATATTTCTAATAAAAGTATTGTAAACCAATATATTTAGACTACTGTAAGCACATAGCCTACAGCAAGCACGCTCTCGTTATGTAGAGTCCTCTTTGGTGTTTACGTTTACGAAATTCTAGTAGAAAAAACGTGACGTGAAGTAAAACGAGAACTATATTTACACCGTGAACTAGTGATCTCGACACTCTTAAACTCTAAACTAGTTAACACAAACTAAAAAAGTATGAACGAACTGTCTATCGGGGTTCCGCTCTGTGTGTGTGCGTGTTCATGTGAGTACAGCGATTACGCATCTCGCGCGCGTCCCCGGTGGCGCAGCGCGTGTATGGAGTCATCCCGCTGCTGTAGGCGGGGGCGAGCCCCTTTGCCCGTCATATTAATGTGCTTTCCCGCTATTCCAGTTCATGAAATAACACTCAAGTGTTTGCTCTTGTTCGCCGCCTGCGCTTTCAAACAGTGGACAGCAACTTAACCTGTTTACTGGCAGCTGCTGAAATCCTATATAATGTCTCGTCGAAAGCAAGCGAAACCAAGATCTTTGAAAGGTACGAAAGGTTTTTTTAATCACTTGCTTCCTTGTTGTTTCATGTGAACTCCACAGAATACCTTGTAGATAGACTGCAGATCGATGTTGCGGAGTAGACCAGGAGAGGATAATGTAATTGTTCTGCAGAACTTTCATTTCACTTTCACTGTATTATTCTTGGGTCTTTTTATTAAGTGGGTGTTGCCATATTATGCACGTGATACACATGATAGCCTACATATCGATGAAGATTAACTTATTACGATAGTCAAGGTAGGCTACTCTTGTGGTATTAGGAACAACAAAGTTTTCTCTATTAATAATGTGTGTGTGCGATTTTGCTTTGTTTGGGAGGACTAAATGTCCTAGCAAGGACAGAGAATGTAAATGATTGAGGAATACTGCTTAATAAACATATAATAATGTATAACAATTAATTGTAAATGCGTGTGTTAGATTTAGGAGCAGGGGACAGATATATACGTAACTAAACAATAGACGACAAAGTCAGAAACATGACAGAAAAATGAATAAATGCGAGTTTGAACGTTCCCTGATGTCTTTATGTTTGCTGGGAAAAAAGCTTAGTGTGTTTCCTGAAAGTGTTTGCTGTCACTTTGAAATACAGATGTTACCAGAAGAACAAAAAGAGCAGAATAAGAAAGTCGGTATAATGAAAAATTCAACTGTTGAATTTGTTTCTCTGTGCATTTTATTTGCATAGTTTTCCCTGTAGAGATAATTTTATAGTTCATCATGCTGTTATTAAAAACAGAAAACTTAATATTTCAAGCATATGTTTCTTGTCTTCTGTACACCTTTTATTTAAAGAGCAAACAAGCACACAAGGGTACTTGGGCTAGATGAAAAACAGATCAAAATGTCTATATTTGTTTGCATCTTTTTCAGGATAACCACGTGTGTTCCAGATGATCCACATAAAGTGCTTAATTTTTTAGCAATGTAAAATTATATTTAGCACCTATGGTCATCATGAGTCTTATCAATCTCTTCACAGGTCAGGAAAACAGTTTAAATGCAAATGAAGATGGGATGAATGTGGGAAAGAAACATTGCTCCAAGGAGAGGGGCAAAGAATGGGATGAGGAAAGTAACAGACATGGACAAGGGAGAGAAAATAGTGCTGAAGAGCCTATAAGCCTACCGCAATCAGAATCACTGGCCCAACAGAAGCTGAAGTACTGCCATAGTTCAGGTAAACACACTATCCTGAATAAACTGTGAATATATTCTCCATTTTTGTCTGTATCCTTTATACGAGACGATTACAAAGAGAGACCTCTGGGGTTTTATATTGCAGGTTTAGTGTTTCTCTGTGTTTTTGTGACCTTTGAATTAGGTATATTTGCAATTCCCTATTTGCACACAAACATAATGAATCATGCCCTTACAAGTGATTCTGGATTTATGATACTTAAATAGCTAATCATGTTTTTATGTAGTAAATCTTTTAAAGCAGATACAGTAATTTGATTCAGTGTAAGTATGGATTTGGTTCAATGGTTTTTGGTTTGTTTTTTCTCTTGTAAATATTCAGTACTTTAAAGTAGCAGCACTGCATTTGTTCAAACTGTGAATCTGGTCCTCTCACACTGACAGCAATTTTAGTCACAGTGGGATTGCTCATTATGTGGCCACATGCCGAGCTAATTACATCTAAAAAAGTGCGAAAAAGAGCATCCAATTCATATTTTTGGTGTTTAGTCTGCTCTTATGAGGCTGGATTATATTTTAACCTGCCAGACATCAGCAAGACGGTCCTTTTGAAACTTTTAATCTGAAGTGTTTGGGAAGATACAAGGTACTAATAATTTAGTGCAGCTGCAGCTATCTTTTTTTAAAGTAGGTAACTAAACCACAATTTAACAAGGGGGTGGGCATGATGTATTTTAGATTATACCATATATGATTTAGACAAACCTGTGGCTCTTCATATTTGAAAAAGCATCTTGGTACTGGAGAAGCTACAATGATTTACCATCACATTACTGAACACAACTTAATTAAGAAGTTTTGCTAAATTACTGTCATCTAGTTACTTTCCAATGGTTTTTTCATGAAAGTTGTAAATAGACATTTCTTTTTTCCTCTTGGCTCATAGCAAACCGTAATGTTGAGGAAGATGAAATATTTTGTTTGGGTTTTCTTGAAAATTCCTCCACTGACCATGAAGATGGATGTGGCCTTGGATTCAAGGGAGAAACATGCAGAGACCATCAGAGATTTGGTCAGAGCGGGAAGGTGAACACCCCTTTGCCTGGCAACAGTTCAGTACCTCTTGAAATATCAACAACAGATGCAAGCGACGAAAGCCCAACAAAAAACAAACAGGACTTTTATAATCAGTTTGAGCAGGCTAGTACGTTGTCCTTGCAACATCTCTCTCTTCTAAACGAGGTACCAAATTACATGGGGGACCCTGAGAAAAGAAAACCTCCAAACTTTGCAGCACAAGATCAGTCAGCCCTCTCAATGGCAGAATGCACATGTATCAACTCACAAATTCCCAGTCCAGCAAGCCTGGCTGCTTCTGGAGAAAAGAGAAAGTCTCTGTTTGACGGTTGTTTAGGAATCTCCAAAAAGCTCAAGATTATAAGTAATTATGTTCACAACCACGTGGACTCCAGAGCACGTCCACAGACCCAACACATGGAGAAGAAGATCTGCTCCAGTTCTGAGATTCTGGCTTTTCCATCTGAATTGCACCAGAAAGAGGCTAATGTAATGCTAGGCCACTCTGTGTTGCTTGAAGCTGCAATCACAGCTGCCGTTCAGACAGTTCTTCAGTGTAGCTTCTGTCCCACATCTTTAAAAAACCTTGAAGCTCTTCAAGAGCATGTTCGACAAACACATAACTCTGCTTTAACTGAAAGCAACGTCTTCTTCTGCTCACAGTGCTTTAGAGGATTCCTTACGAAGGACACACTAGATAATCACATGCAGCAGACCCACTGTAAGAGCCCAAAACTTGACCCTGATCCAGAAGAATTACCAGAAAGGAGGTCTTTGCAATTTTGTCCATACTGCAGCCACTTGCCTACATTTAGCAGTAAACTAAAACTGATGCAGCATATCAAAAAGACGCACAAGAACACTAGCTTGATGAACCTAACAGACGGAAGGAGAACAACTGGTTCAACATCACCTCAGTCAATTAAGAGTCCAGCCAAAAAAGCAGGACACTGTGCCATACCTTCATCTGACTTCATATGTGACCATTGCGGAGCTAAATACACAGATCTGGATCTGTTTCAGACTCACTTGAGCTCTCACCTGAAAAGTTTGCTTCCAAAACTTACATGTCCAGAGGGCTTCAGGGATTTCCCAAACAAGGAATCCTTTAAGGAACACACAGTGTTTCAATTTAGCAACACATCTACGTTCTACATCTGTGAAAGCTGCGGTAAGACCTTCACTAGTGTGAAAGACTTACATGGGCACCTACTTGAGATGCACACTGTTTCATTTTACCGCTGTTCCCTATGCCAGCAGGTGTTCAGCTCTAAGGTGTCTATTCAGGTTCACTTGGCCTCTGAACACAGTAACAAGAGAACGACATTCCACTGTACATCCTGCGACTGGGACTTCAAGCAAGAGCACGACTTGCACCTGCATGTCAAAGAGAAGCATCTCGACAAGCAATGTAAGGCATACTGTTGCATCTTCTGCACAGAGTCCTTCACAACGGATGTTGACTTGCAGTGTCATATCACCACACACAGCGACAAATGCAGTCCCTGCGTCTGTACTAAGACCAGATCTCCCCTCGAGGTGCCCTTACACGAGAAACTCTGTGCCAACAGCCTGAGCGCTGAAGGTAACAACGTGACCCCTCCACCTGTCTCCGAACCAGTTGCCAAGGACAGCGCTGGATTCCTGCCAGCGAATAGTGAAATAAGAGACGGTAAGGTGGAATCGCTGTTCAGCCCTCCCACTGAAAGCAAAGGGAAGGCGAGCCTGAGCGATCCTATGTTTGCCTGTGAAATCTGTGGTGCTTCATACACCATGCAGTCCTTGCTCGCCAACCACCAGCTGCGAGATCACCACATCCAGCCTGGGGAGAGTGGCACTCTCAAGCGCAAAGTGGAGGCGATCCAAGGGAGCCACAAATGCAAAGACTGTTCCAAGACCTTCTTCACTGAGATGGCACTGTGGGAGCACGTCCAGACTCATCTAGGCCCCACCAAGCACTGCCAATGCCCCATCTGTGGAGAGCGCTTCCCCTCACTGCTAACTCTGACTGAACACAAGGTCACCCACAGCAGGAGCTTGGACACAGGCAACTGCCGCATCTGCAAGCTTCCTCTTCACAGTGAGGAGGACTTCCTGGAACACTGTCAGAGGCACCCAGACCTGCACAACTCACTGACAGGCTTCCGCTGTGTCGTATGCATGCAGACTGTCACCTCCACTCTTGAACTGAAAATTCATGGAACTTTCCACATGCAGAAGGTCCAGGGCGAGGATCTGACCAACAGCTGCACGGATCCCTCCAACCTTAATCCTGACCTTAAAATCTCCGCAAGTGTTGCTCAGCAGGAAACAGCGAATGCAAATGTCAGCATATATGAGCATAGACTCCGAGACAATAAGACTAGCATTTCTGTTGTCAATGGTTGTTCGGCTACAGCTCTCATTCCAGAGGAGATTAGCAATAAAAACACTCTCACGCAAACCACAACAGTTTGAAACAAAGCCAACCCTAAATAAAAGACATGATTTGTCAGGACAGCATACGAAGTATCTGTTTTCAATTGTACATTGTATTATGTATTTGTGCCAGAACAGTGAAGAGAGGTTCGGGAGAGGCTGTTTTCTCCCTTCCAGTTAAAAGGGGGGTTCGTTAGTTTCAAAACACTCAGCAAATGAGTAATTCTCCCAAGTGTAAGGCTAATCTTCGCTGGACACTTCTGAATTCAGATTTACAGCCATATTTGCATCATTTCCTCTCTCTTTGTTACGTTTTAAGATAAATCCTTGTGTTAAGAAACGGAGCTAGATCTTGGTGAGTAATGAGCTTCTGATGACTGAAACTGCAGATGCGCAGAGGGGCAGAAAAGAGGATGAGATGTGGGCAGTGGGACTTGATGTTCAGAGGGGGAGAGTCATTAGCAGTGTTTTATCTAATTGAAATCTGAGCAGGCCTCTTGGTAAACTTTATGGATTAGATGTAGGGCTTTTGGACAATGACATCTGATAATCACAAAACCGCCACGATGTTGTGTATTTTTAAATTGTACTACGTCTTTTTAGTAAAATACCATGATCTGTGTTGTATAATTTTAACAGTGAATGTCTTGTTAGTTGTTTGTCTGTGTAAGATGTCCATTTGAAAAAAGAAAGTAAATTGTCTTCTGGGTAATTGTGCATTTATGTGTAAGTGGTGTGTGATTGCTGTTTCAGTTCTCTGCGAATGCTACAGTGTGTTTCTGGGCCAATGCAATTTGACAGCAATGTTTTCGATAGTCTTCTGTAAAACATTTTTTTTTTAAATCATGAATTAATAATATAGTCATCGATATTAATGAAGTTCAACTGGAAAAGTGTTTCAACGTATATCTTAGCTCTTTAAAGGGATAGTTCACCCTGTCAATTTGCCCCCAGGCCATGCAAGATGTTTTTGACGTCTTCAGTTGAACATTAAAGATCTTTTGCTTAAACTCTGGTCCTTTGTGATTCATAAAATGCAAGTAAAAAACAAACAAAGGCAAAACAAAATGAATATCAGTGGCTCTCAGTGATACACTGAGGTCTTGTAAAGCAAAACAACTGATATGTGCAAGAAACTGAACATAACTGACAACAATTGACAACATGTGTATGCAGGTACTAACTCACACATAGAGGAAGGAGTGTGTTTTGCAATTGTTCTTTATTAAAACAAACTTATTGTAAACAAATATCAGCTCATATGTGAGTTTGTACTTAAAACACAGTCCTCAGCATATATGAGTACACCCCTTTTTGAAAATGAATATTTTCATCCATTTCTCAGTGAATATGGGTAATATATATTGGTGCATTTTAACAAAACAGATTTATTAAACAGACATATTTATTAAAATAAAATTTAGTCGCCAAGCATACTTAGAAATTGAAAGATAATACAATTAAATTCAAGCTAAATATCGCAAAAAAAAATACAACCTACAAAATTTCAATTACATTTTTTTTTTGCTTCTCTTGATTTTTCCTCTTGTTTAAATTTATATTTAATATTTTTCTATAACATATAAATTTGGGTGTACTAGTTTTTGAACCGTTATCATAAGTTATTTTGTTAGATAAGCTCAAGATTTGGCTTTAGTACTGACTAATCTAATGTATATGCACAAAGATAATATTTTATAAAAATAAAAATTTAAAAGATAGATTTGTGAGGGGTGTACTTATATATGCTGAGCACTGTATTATGCCCTAAGAAGTCTATGCTCCAGACTAAATGTGCCATTTCCAGAGGCTGTGGATAAAAGGTAATCATGTAAAATAATACATTTTTTCACAGACAGATCAAGACTTCAATGTATCAACAGGAGCCACAGCTACTAATATGGGTTACCTATTATATATCTTTTTTGTTTTGTTTTGTTTTGTTTTGCCTGTGTATGTGACTCAAAGTGATAGTAGCCTTTGACCAGGGTTTTATGAATCACCAAGGACCAGTTTCAGATATTCAGAAAAAAAGTCTTCTTAAACGTTCTACTGAAGAATAAAGTCACCTACATCTCGGATGCCCTGAGGGTGGGTAAATTATTAGCACATTTTCATTTTGTGTGAACTCTTTTTAAACTACAACGAAGAGAGGTTGGCAGTGTTTCACTTGATATTGCAAAGTGTATGGTATCAAGGTTAAGCACAACTGAGCCATAAAGTTTAAACTGAGCGAACAATGACTTCATACTTATGGGGTTTTATAGGGGGTGAAATGAACGGGCAGGACTTTACTTCCTCCACACTATGATGTTTTCTCACATTAGCATTTTTTGTGCATTTGCTGATAAATTTATGACCAGTACTTTTCATGGAATTAACATAATATCATTTTTTTTTACATGTTCTAAACTGAAAATATGCAGGACTGTAAAAAGTGATGGCTGTGCATATTATGAGAATGAAAATTTGGTAACCGAGCCCTGAAGCTGGGAAAAAAATACTTCATTTGGAAATGCCTCTCAGTCACCAGGACAGCAGCTGGGCTTTGACCGAAGGCACAGGAAGGAAAAGCGGCATCATTTTGGGAACGCCTGTTCTGTAAAAAACGCATTTTGACAGACAAAAAAAAAAGATAATGACATTCTAAAGCACCCTGCAATACATTTGCAGATGAGTGCAAGACATTGAAGATTCTGTAAATACTTAATACAAATACAAGCTTTATTAAAAACGTGAATTTCACCCTTAAAGGGGTTAGTTCCCCCAAAAATGAAAATTTACTCACTTATTGAATTTCTTTATTCTGTAGATTTTTTTAAAGATACTGAAAACTGGTAAACATCGTCTCCCAAATAACGTCTTTTGTGTTCAACAGAAGAAAAATGTCAAACAGGTTTGGAACAAATTAATCTCGATTAATTGAACAGTTTAACTCGATTACGATTAATGAACGATTATTTTATTTATTTATTATTTTTATTAATTCATTTTCTTTTTGGCTTAGTCCCTTTATTAATCTGGGGTCGCCACAGTGGAATGAACTGCCAACTTATCCAACACATGTTTTACGCAGCGGATGCCCTTCCAGCTGCAACCCATCACTGGGAAACATTCACACACACACATATGGACAATATAGCTTACCCAACTTACCTATTCACCTTATTCTCCGTGTACGAGTGGGCGCAGCCATTTGAATTATTTTGGCTTGAGACTTCCGGCCTCATTCACTTCCATTCATTTTTATATGTTAAAAACAGCTCGTTCTGCTGCTTAATATTGCAAACTGATATTTTCTTATTATATTATTCTATTTTGTCTGTATAGTCATGCAAACACTTGTTTGTAGAGCAAGTAGTTTGACTGCTTTCTGACATTTATTATTCCTAGTCATTTCTCCCATATAGGCAGCTAAATCGGAAGTTCTAAAACAATCGCAAAAAACGAGCACACTTCCACATTGAAGAATAAGGTCAATAGCGCATGTCTTTGGACTTGTGGGGGGAAACCGGAGCAAACTCCACACAAAAATGCCAACTGACCCAGCCGAGGCTCGAACCAGCGACCTCCTTGCTGTAAGGTGACAGCGCTTCCCACTGCGCCACCCCTTTTTATTTATTTTTATATTTTATATATTTTTTTTTGCCCTCATAGTTTACTGACAAGTTTTGTAGAGTAAATATTACTTGATTTATGAGTATTTATTGAACACCAGCGCTGAACAACTAAAATTAAAACACACGTTGCCTAAAACAGTCACTTTTTTCTTATAAAAAAGTGAAAATAAATAACTTGCACTTTGAGAAACAAAATTAATTATTTTCGGTGTTTTTTACATTAAAAGTTGAAAATAAGCAGCATCTTTTCTAAATAAAATAACTCTTGTATATCCTGTAAATAATATTTAAAACTGTGCATTTCTTGCATCTTCTGTAAACAAATATTTTAATGTAAATAACAATTTTAATGTAATGGATAATATGCCATCTCAAGAATCTCTGTTGCAGCTTCCAGTCATTGTCAATGTAGTGCAAAGTAATGTTAAAGAATGGGTCCATTGTCCTACTTGACCAGAGATCAGATGTGACTGCTAAATGGGCACAGAAGTAGAAAGCAGCCTTAAAAAAAGGCTTACAAGTGCGGGGTCATGTGACTCCACATACGGTAGGGAAAGTAATTTAAAAAATAGTCCAGGAAAAATTAGATCGACTATAGGTTTTGAATGTCGATTTCGATTACTTTTCGATTAATCACTCAGGCCTAGAGTAAATGATGACAAAACATTAGTTTTGTGTGAACTATCCCTTTAATCATATTAGAGATGCTAATTTCTTATTTTTGTGGGAAGCAATAGTAATCATTCTGTAGTTTATATACAAGTTCAGGCTAGAATATGAACTTGGTTTTCCTTTTGTGTGTCCAGGCTTTAGGCCAAGGTAAAGCCGGCTGTGAAAACATGATGCCGGGTAATGCCCGGACCATCTGTCAATAAGCGTCTCTCGAGTGGCTCGAGTGCAGAGGAGAAATGACAAAAAAGACAGCGCAGTGACAGCAAGTTTGATCTGAAATTATTTAAAGTTTTTTATATATGTTGTATTGCTAAATTGCTAAAAACAATAGCCTACAAAAAAGAATTTGACATTCAATTTAAATAAAAACTGCGCCAATATATAGATTCTACAGTGCAGATATACAACAGCTATAATTACATATTATAATACAAGATCAAGTTTTGCATGTTAAGTGTACACTGTAATATTGAACATTGAATAAAAAACAGAGAATAAAAAAGAATGGACCTACAGTGAAACAATTAGGGCCTTTGAAAAACACAGCTGACTAAGTTCCCAAAAACCTGTAGGACTGTGCCATGTCAACATCCTCCCGGGATGGAAACCAGGGTGAAAGGTTCCTCAACTGACATCCCATAATCTCCTTTTTCCCCACATTGCATTGTTTCTACAAACATCAGTCCACAAAGTCACCAATCATTCCTTTGTGCTCTCCTTTTTCTTCATGTCTCACATATCTATCATTTGAGCACTTCTGCATGTGACATTATCCAGTGCTGTACTTAAAACCAGTATAAACAGTAAACAGGAAAGGAGCCAGCCTGCATCCTTGGGGAATTGGGTCCTGAATAACTTCCCATTTGGTCTCACGGTTCAGTGGTCAAACAGGTGAGAAAATATTGATGTTTTTTGTTTTCTGTTGATTAATGCCATTGTACCAGTCAAGCTGGAATGATTAAATTCTGTTTTGCAGCAAGTGATAAATTAGACAGTGGAGAAACATTAAACGCATGAGTGAAGGGTGAAAGTGAGACAACACTCCCCTCTATTGACTGGGTGTGTGACACTACAGCACCCCTCTTAAAATGCATTTGTTTTAACAGAACTCTTATGCTTAAATGATTCCTGCTGAACAAAAAAGTTATAATGGATGTTAAAACAAATAAATGTCATAACAGCCGTAAAAGTTCCATTTGCATTATGTTAAAACTACTCTGCTGCATGTGTTGTGGGCCTAAATGTTCACACAACAAAATATGATAAAGAAATAAGATTTGCATTAAAATAATTTAAAATACTCAGAGATATAAAACTCAAACATGAAATAAATAAGGCGACGCAGTGGCGCAGTAGGTAGAGCTGTCGCCTCACAGCAAGGAGGTCGCTGGTTTGAGCCTCGGCTGGGTCAGTTGGTGTTTCTGTGTGGATGTTTGCATGTTCTCCCTCCGGGTGCTCCGGTTTCCCCCACAGTCCAAAGACATGCGGTACAGGTGAATTGGGTAGGCCAAATTTTCCATAGTGTATGCGTGTAGGCCTATGTGTGAATAAATGTGTGTATGGATGTTTCCCAGAGATGGGTTGCGGCTGGAAGGGCATCAGCTGCATAAAACATGTGCTGGATAAGTTGGTGGTTCATTCCGCTGTGGCGACCCTGGATAAATAAAGGGAATAAGCCCAAAAGAAAATGAATAAAATGAAATAAATAAATAAAAGCTTCCACACGGTTCACACTATGACCGGTAGGTGGAGCTATGAGGGCACGTTTGAATAACATTGTTAGTAACGGTAAAATGTATTTTAGTATACAATAAATGATCTTAAAATAGCCTGTCGTTTTTTTATGTGAAATGGTCAAATGTATGTCAGCCTAGACTTAAATTTAGGAGGTTATTTAATTTCCTATCATTCCCACAGACTTGTTTCAGGATCTGGATGTTCGGTGTAAACGTACCTGGAAATAAACCTCTTGGCCAGCCAGCTACCGTGTAGGTGAATAGTTTCGGCGCGTCCCTCAGTCAGCACATGCCTACTAAGCATGCGCATATACGAATTGAGAGAAAAGGGGAAATGTTATTGCGAATTTATATATTTAAACATATACATTACATTTCAATCAAATGAACATTTGACATAGAAAGAAAGAAAGAAAGAAAGAAAGAAAGAAAGAAAGAAAGAAAGAAAGAAAGCCTAGACCAGTCTTTTTCTAGACCAGGTTTTGTAGGCTCCCACTCCCACATAAACAAAACCTATAATAATTTAAATACTATAGTTTTTTAACCATACTATAGTAAAGCTTAATGCTGTATAGTCTATATTTAGAACACTTTTTAAATAAATGCTGCATCATATTGTAGTTCTTGTAGTAAACTGATAAACTGTAGAGTAATAAATAGCCTACTGTATTTTTACTACAGTAAACAGGTATATTGTAGTATATTTTAAACCCTAAACAGTAGTTGAAGCAAAATTATTGGTTTACAATGTTGAATTATAGTACAGTATTAGGTAAATTGTTTATGTAACTATATGTATTATTGCCAGAGATAGAATTATCACAACAGTTGAATTGAATTTACTTTACTATGTTGTTTAAAAACTATAGGATTTACTATAAATTACTATAGTATATATATACTTTTTTTCATCAAACCATAAACTAAAATTGTGCCTATACAAATAATAATCAATGCACTAAAACACTACAATAAAACTTTGATAAAACCATGATTTGTTTTTCATAGGGGATTTAATAGACTTATGTTTTACATAAGTAATTCAGTTATGTAGATTTGAAAAACTATCCCATGTGTGAAGAATTCATATCCATAGAGAAAATGAAGAAATGTAGGTAAGTCTCAGGACTGAGAGCCTGAAAACAAGATCCTTTTAGAGGAACCTTCCTCTATGCATTATTAATTCACACATTTCATGAAAAATATCAGAGGGATACTAAGAAAGAAAGAAAGAAAGAAAGAAAGAAAGAAAGAAAGAAAGAAAGAATTAGAGCGAACAAAAGCAAATGGCTTTCAAGAAAAAACATTCAGGTGGTAAACTCTAGATGGGACACAATGGATACATTGATCATTTTTGTGACACTGCACAAAGATGAGCTGCCAGTATTCTGTAAAATCCCCAACGTTCTTGTATTGGGTGAAAATGTTTATTTTTTTGCTTGAAAAACTTGTTACAGTGCTCTTAAATGTGCATTGTGAAGCATTCAGGCTATTGGAAATGAGTTTGATGTTGTTGTGAAAGCTGATGATTTTAAACTGTAAACCTTATAACATTCAAAATGCATATGGACCAAATATGAATACACATTTTGATGCGTTTCCTCTGTTTTAGGCAGTGTTTTAATTAGTTTTAAAATCAAAATATTTCTGTATGACTACAAGGGTTTACAATTTACAGGTAAACACATCAACATGCGTGGCATTCAGTGATTGATTAAAAATGATATGTGAAACTACAGTATGTCGTTTTGTACTGGTTTAATATGCAACTAATTAGCTCTTAAAGAACAATTATTAAGCCTTAGTGTGGTAATGCATGACTAGAACAGTATGTATCGCATTTCTAAAGTATATGAATAATTACTGAAAAAACAAGAAAAAAAAATTGAGCTGTTTGATCTTGAGCCGGTGTTAAATTGTTAACACTTTTGAAAATGTTAATTTAACTCTGGCCAGTGTGGATTATATATACACCGGTAAAGTGTTAAAATAAACTGACACACAAAATTTACACACATTTTCTAACAACATTTTGTTTTGCATCAGCTATTGTTGTGGGATCGTTGAGTTCAGAGAAAGACCACGTGAAACACCAATTGTGGTGACTCAGAGGGCCTCATTCTGCAAAAAAAAAATAAAAATCTGTAGGTGAGTCCGGTGCAACAAATTCAGAGGTTGCAGATCAAACTGAGCGGAAACATTCTGAGGAGGAAGCAGATAAGGTGTGAAATATAGCAAGACATTTTACTGGGGAAATTCACCTTTGATTATTATTTTTTATTTTTTGCAAGATCTGTGACAAACCTCAAAAAGGCTTTATAATATTCATAACCAAACCCATGCTTCCTTATCAGCCTGCTTTCACTTCTAAATCAGTGCACATCAAGCAAAAACACTGAAGTCCATTGCAACAATTTTTGATGTCCTCATTTGATCAGACTTTTGAGTTGTGCATGTTGTATATCAAAATAGCATGATTTTTGTGACACTGTACAACAATAATTCATATTTGTCATTACTGTCAGAGGTAGGTTTAGGGTTGGGTAGAGGGAAAACGCTTATAAAATACAATTTAATGGGTGATTTAATTAATAATATAAATAATTCTCATTTTCCCAGAGATGGGTTGCAGCTGGAAGGGCATCCGCTGCGTAAAACATCTGCTGGATAAGTTGGCGGTTCATTCCGCTGTGGCAACCCCGGATTAATAAAGGGACTAAGCCGAAAAGAAAATGAATGAATGAATGATAATTCTCATTATTGTTATTCTGTTTTTTACATTACTGTGGGGGTTAGGGTTAACTTCTGGCCTCGGCTGTATCCCTTCTAGGAACAACCCATTCAAGCTCTGGGGATCTGCTATAGACTTGAGAACTAGATCAGTGGAACATCATACTGTATATATGGAGCTGAAAAAATGCTAAAACAATCTGAATTTGAATTGTGTTTATTAAATAATTAACAATTGCTATTTAATAACACAGAATATTATATGCCTTTAAAAATTATATTGAATATCTTAATTTGAATATTGACCATCTGAAATTTAGGACAACTGAATTTAAGTCAGATTTTTATAGACTTTAGTTTTTTTCTGAATTCCTATAGATGGCAGATATCCTATTATATTGGATTATATGTACAGCTGAAGTCAGATTAATTAGCCCCTCGTTTGATTTTTTTATTTTTTTTAAATATTTCCCAAATGATGTTCAACAGAGCAAGTAAATTTTCACAGTATGTCTGATAATATTTTTTCTTCTGGAGAAAGTCTTATTTGTTTTATTTCGGCTAGAATAAAAGCAGTTTTTAATTTTTTTTCGATAGTCTACAGAACAAACCATATGCAATAACTTGCCGAATTACCCTAACCTGCCTAGTTAACCTAATTAAGCCTTTAAATGTCACTTTAAGCTGTATAGAAGTGTCTTGAAAAATATCTAGTAAAATATTATTTACTGTCATCATGGCAAAGATAAAATAAATTAGTTATTAGAAATGAGTTATTAAAACTATTATGTTTAGAAATGTGTTGAAAAAATCTTCTCTTTGTTAAACAGAAATTAGGGAAAAAAATAAACAGCGGGGCTAATAATTTAGACTTCAACTGTATATTACTATTACAATAAAAGGATGATCATAAATATATTGTGCTATTAACTAGGAGCTGAGTTAACCAATAAGTGAGGTAAGCAGCCGCTTAGGGCCCCAGAAAATTAGGGGCCCCTGACCAATGCCAAGAAGCCTGTATTAATCATATAGCTCTTTTATTCATTCTCTATTATATGATTAAGGTTTCACTTAAAATATATTTGTAGTATGCAGTTTATTTACAAACAAATATCTATAGAGAAAGAGAAAGTTATGAGTTTCAGTGCTTGGGCCCTATACAGACCCTCTATTTTTTCAAAATTTTGCAAACGCTGAATCCAACACAAAATCAACAATAAGTCAAAATCCTACAAAATTCTTAATTAAATGCAAAATAATTGCAAAAAAACAAAAGTAATCTCATAAAACATTCAATTCCAAACCATATAATCAAATTCTCTTTATTTCAGTTTGCAATGAATTGTTTTACATGACTTATAGACGTTGCATACGCAGCACACGTGATGTGTTTGAGTGTCTCTTGAAAAATTATGTCTCACCTGAACTCTCACAATCATTATATAACATGGAGGGGAGGGGGGGGGGGGGGGTTTGCAGCCTGTGCAGTAAGCAGATGCAGATGAAGAGTGAGTGATTTACATGTGAAGTCAATGCAAAGCTTGGATTAGACATCCTGTGGCACAAATTGGGCATTTTGTGCATTTGACGCACTTCAGACTGCAAAAGAAAGTTGGAGCAAGCAAACATCTAACAAACGGAGCAATTAAACAAAAGCAAGCAGCTTACAATGATGGAGATTGGTGGACGTAACTGAATTAAAAGACATTATTTGTGCTTTACATGCATGGCTGGTATTATGATGTTCGTGAAATCAATAAATTATTTCGTTTAACTTTTTCCCTGCAGTTAACGCTTCCCTATGATGAGTTTTATGGCAATCTGTGTTTTAGGTGTATTAGGGAAAACCCTAACGCATTTCCTATGTGTGAGAAACGGTCCAGGGAGTGAAATCTGAGAGAAAGTAAGAGTGTGGTTAAAAATAAGAGTTATACAACTTTCCTTTGGCTTAATCCTTGCCGTTTTTGTGTCAGATTGCATACCTAACATAGTAGGCTACCTAATATGGTAAATAAGATTTATTAATTAATAAGATAAATAAGATACGTATATATTTTTTTATTATTATTATTATTTTTTTTGTGTGTGCAAAATTGTCAGCAAATTTTCATTCTTATCGCAAAAAAAAATGTGAAAAAATAAGGGGTCTGCTTATACCTGGAATTGCTTAGACCACCCAAATCACCCAACATCCGCCACAGCTGTTAACTTAAGTTAGTTTTACATTAGGCTATACATAGATAGAAACACCAATTTATGTCTGCAGTCTATGAATTCAGCACAAAAAAAATCAGAAGTTTGAAAATACGTCCATAAAAATCTAAAAAAAAAAAAAAATTCAGTTGTCTTAAATTTCAGATGTTCAATATTCAAGTTACGAAATTCAAATACAAATCAAGATATTCAAATCATTCAAACTATTTTTTAAAGCATACAATATTCAGTTTTAATAAGCAGAGTTGGGTGTAACGTATTCCACAGTAACTATTGTTGAGGAACGCAGTAATGTAACAAATTACATTTTCAATTCATGTCATTTGTTTACAGGTACTAACAACAGTGTAATCACACTACTTACATTACAAATATAGTTTGTGGAAGAAAAAAGGCTTCTTTTAAATGACCTTTTCTGCTGCAACGTCAGTTAATGAGCATGCGCTTTTACATTGCTGATGAATAGCTGCATAGAGCGGTTGCTTCGTCAAGTGTAAATACAGACATTACTTTGATTTCACTGAGCGTAAAAACTAAAATATTGCTGTGAAATTCAGTCCAGTGTCCAGCCTCTTAAGAACTTTTGACAGCTTTTAACTCGACCAGCAACTTGTTCAAGCACTTGAACAGAAAGCCTTCTATGACATTACTCGTCTCCAAGGAGGACACCGGCACCGAAAAACACGGCGGCCCAAATTTTTTTGTGCAGGATCGGAAGTAAAGGTATCTTCTGAATGTGAAGAGAAGCGTAGCTGCTTATGAGGCCGTTCACATATATATTGTGAGCGCATATTGTGTGCGCTTGCCATTTCCAGGCACCCTCAGTTGAAAACCGCAAGTCATTTGACAAGAACTGACCGATCAGCTTCATACCTTGGAATATACACATTTCGGTAAACTAATTACCTCAGACAAACACAGAACACCCAGACACTGCAGTGTTTTTTCATACTTTGGATGTCAATGGTTACAGGTATCCAGTTTTTTCTTTTCTATAAAAAAAAGACAAACAAGTAAATGCTGAGAAATTTTTAAGTTTTGGGCGAACTTTTTAGGTCTTTTGAATATTTCAAGCTGCTGTGATCAAGCCATTGTAATGTTTTTGAGTAAATATTATATTACTGAAGGAGCTGCAGTTTATTTTGTATTTTATATGTATATTTTATATGTTTTAAAAGTAACTTCAAAGTAAAGTAATTAGTAATCTGATTACTTTTTTACATGAAGTAATTAGTAATGTAATCAGTACATGCAATAATCAGTCATTTGTAATCTATTACCTTTTTAAAGTAACTTATCCAACACTGTTAATAAACTACAACCCTTAATAATTTAAATTCAAGTAAAATGTATTAAAATTACAATTCAAATTCAGATTGTTTTAGCATATTTTAAGCTCCATACATATATTAAACTCTTAGGCCAAACGATGCAGATAACTCTCTGCCATATTTACTGTACTGCATAATAAAAAAACAATTTCCTTTGTCAACCATACTTCACAAAAATAGCTGTCACTTCCTGTACAAAAATAAATGAAGTCAGCATATGATCATCACAGCCTGAGACAGGTGATATTTAAAATGCGCTCAGTCAAAATATGCCATTCTGTCTCAGCCAGATGCAGAGCGCACCACAACAGGGGCGGGGTCACCGAACTGACTGTTTGCTATTGGTTGAGGGCAGCTGCTGCCTGCTTAATTATTCACCGGGGGAAGGGCCAATTAGGAGCTCATCATGGTCACTCATGTTAATAATTCAGGATGTTTACAGTAAAGCCAGAGGGCAGACATACCAGATGACCATGTGTCTGTCTGGCTTGTAGCTTTTGCCAGACACCAAGTCTATCACATGCATTTGTACTCTCAAAAGCAGGGCTGGGGAAGTGTGCTGCAATGCTGTACTTGCTCAACATTTAATCAGGGATGGCTTCACACTAATCAGCATGTTTCCTTTTGCTAATTGATGTGTATCTGACACACTTAAAAGAGCACACAAATGTCAACACTTTTTTTTTCAGTGAAACGGATCACAGAAACCAACAGCTTCCGGTGTATAATGCTGAACTAACAAAGATCTGATTTAAAACCCTCATGTCCTGAAACAGAACATTTTTTAATAACGGCTTTTCGGTATATGCTTTTTGTGTGTCATTTTAAGATTACAGTATCTAAAATCCATCGTGATCGTGAGTTCATAAAAGAGCTTTTTGTCTCTGTTTTATCCTAAAAAGATTATAATTTACTGGTGACTGTTTGAAAAAAAATATGAATGCAAAATGTTAGAATCTAATTTGTCAAAATCAAGCAAATGAGTGTTACACATTGGAAAGCCATACAGTAGCCATACAGATTATGTATTTTTATGACATTTATTAAAACAGCAGGACAAAAATATAAAAACACAGTATGCAACATATACATCTTAAAAATATTATATAAAAAAACAAATACAAAATAAAAATAATAAGTTAGTTATACACATGTTCAGGCTGTACATAAACTTGCCAAACAACAATGATTTTGCTACATACATGCGGTTTAACACTGGCACATAACATTGACAAATTAAGCCACTGCATTTGTATTACAGTAAATTATTTGACAATGCAAACAGTGAGACTGAATGTCACTTGAAGTTGATGCCTAGAATCCATTAGATGTTTTATTGCATACAAAAAGTTAATCTCTTGCCAAAACAGCAAGCTCTAATCTGATAGACTAAATAAATAACCCTGGAGCTGTGCCCCAACTCGCATACTTACTTACTCCCAGGGTCGTTTATATCGAAGTTGATATTTAGTCGCGCCATGTTGGTGTTTTCCTAACATCTAATTTTTACGAGGTGGGTCGTTAGCCCAACCTCAACCCCCAATCTGGAAGACCAGGACATACACATATACAATACAGACAATTTTAGCTCACCCAATTCACCTATAGCACATGTCTTTGAACTTGTGGGGGAAACCGGAGCACCCAGAGGAATCCCACGCGAACACGGGGAGAACATGCAAACTCCACACAGAAATGCCAACTGACCCAGCCGGGGCTCAAACCAGAGACCTTCTTGCTGTGAGGCGACAGCGCTACCCACTGCGCCACCGTGCCGGCCATCAATTTATCCGTCCTAAATAGTATTCGAAAATAGAATTAGTGTGTCGCAAACTAGTTAAAGAGTATGGCAAAGGTTCCCGGAAGGTCTACTATTTCCAGTAAAAATTCGAAGTGTAGAAACGTACATACACTAACCGCTAATATTGCCCACAATACATTGTGCATTGGACGTGAATTCGATTAGAACTACAAATTATGGATAAAAAGTGTAAACTACAAACACGGGGGACGCGCAAGACCACAGAGGCTACAGATAAGTACAGAGGCTTCGGTAAAGTTATTTGAATGACTATTAATTAATATCTAGCCAACTGGCACTGCTGGATTTAGGCATAGGCAGGGCCGGCACGTCCATAAAGGCGACCTAGGTGGCTGCCTAGGGTGGCAGAATAGTGAGGGCGCATCCCATCCTCACTCTGCAAACTGGTCACTTTCGTTTTCACTTTCGGGTTGAGGGCGGCGTGATCGTCCTTTGCCTAGAGTGCCAGTTCAGCTTGCTCCGGCCTTGGACATGGACAATATCTTGTAAGGGGCGGCATGGAGAACCCCCGCGACCCCCCCCCCCCCCCCCCCCCCCCCCCTTTCACTTTTGTTCGAGAACAGCACCTTGAGAACACACTATCATCTTTGCCTAGAGCGCCAGTTAAGCTTACGACGGTACTGCCAATTAGAAAATGTTTAATTGACGTTTTAATTCACAATGTGAACTTATATCAAGATATGTTTGGAAATGAACTTCTGAATTGATAATTATCCAAAGACCCAGGAAGATTTCTCTGCATGAAAGAGCCGTGAATGGCAAATTAATCTTCTGCTGGAATCTACTGTCACGTAGGTAATTACATATGAAAGAACTGTGGATGATTTGTCGAGGGGTGATTGGCAGGGGATGTAAATAAGCAACATAACGATCTGTTAATGAGGAGATAGTACGTCCCAAAGTCTGCATACTCTTCTGTTACACGCTCAAAAGTATACACTTTTCCTCAGGGCTGCCCAAACTCGGTCCTGAAGGGCCGGTGTCCTGCATATTTTAGTTCCAACCCCAATTAAACACACCTGAACAAGCTAATCAAGTGTACTAGAAAGCTCCAGGCAGGTGTGTTGAAGGAAGTTGGAGCTAAACTATGCAGGACACCGGCCCTCCAGGACAGAGTTTGGACACCCCTGCTTTTCCTTCAGAAAAAAAGAACATGCTTTTAGGGTGTAGTGTAAGTATGCGCATTGGGACGGAGCATGGGTCTTTTTAAACCTGGGTCTTTTCACACTGCACATGATAAACTCTACAATACGGATTTTCATAACCTCAGGTAAAAAGTGATACCAACCCCCCCCCCCTGTGAAACATACCTTACCTGTGTTTAAAGTTGTGAAAGCCCACAGGTAAGAACAGAGTGATCATATCTGTACATCTGTTGGTATTTTCACACAAAGAATTTTCTAACATTTTCTGATAACATTTCAAAAGTTCACACTTAGCTGATGATTGATAATAAGGCATGTTTGGCATGCTGTCCCCAGAGAGAGCCCTGAGCTCAGAATATCCTCGAGCCCTCCCGTTTGAGGACGAGAGGGGAGTTTAAGCTCAGGTAGGTCTCGAGAACTCCCCAGCTTGTGAACGTGTTAGGAATAGCTGAGATATAGCTGGCTATGAGTTTGTCTTAAGATGCTACTTTGAAGTAGTCAATTTACTCATGCTGTATGTATTTGGACGGTGGGAGGAAACCGGGGAACTTGAAGAAAACCCGCGTGAGCACAGGGAGAACATGCAAACTCCGCAGAGAAACGCCAACTGGCCTGGTGAGGGGTTGAACCAGTGGCGTTCTTGCTGTGAGGCAACAGTGACTACGTTTACATGGACATCAGTAATCGAATTTTTTGCTTTAATCTAATTAAGAGAATAATAAGATTAAGGTGTTTACATGAGTTGCTTTTTGAATGTTCCTTTCATGATCGCGTTTTACATGTTATAGCACATAATTCGATTAGCGTCATTGCGTCACCGCTCTATGCACATTTCGTCCGGAGTTTCATGTCATTTCGGGTGTTTCATTTTTAATTTGTCGACTTTAACTGCAGTTTGGCACTTTCACTTTCATTCACGAACATTTCATCCATGCCCACCATGACAAACGAGATATTGGATGCAACTATGAACTACTGGAAGAGTTGTTTTAATGGAAGTTCATATCGCATGCTGAATGGAAGAAAAAAAACTCTGCATTTCATGATGCAGGTGTCTGTGGTCTGCACTGACTCGGTAGGTGCAAAAAGTGTCAATCAGTCATGCGTGTGTGTGTGTGTGTGCGTGCGTGTGTGTATGGACTACCCTGTCGCAAAAAGCGGCTTAAAGTCCCACATGACGGTAATAGTTTGATTAAGGTGTTTACATGTCTGTGCTGCATTTCAATAATGCGACTAAGATCGGCATACTCCACATGTCTTAATTCGATTTCTCTTTAGTTCGATTATGACCTTAATCTGATTAAATCAATCAAAAATCGCTGTTTACATGGTAGACTCTTAATCAGAGTATTGGCTTAATCGCATTAAAATCGAATTATTGGTGTCCATGTAAACGTAGTCAGTGCTAACCACTGGGCTGCTGTGCCAGGAGAATGGGAGGAGTAGGGGTGGAAGGGGGGATTCTTCAAAACGAAGATGACTGAAGTGGAAAACTCTGGCTATTTATATATTTATTGAGTCAGTATTCATCTGATTGACGTAATATGTGAAGCTGATGCTGTACTAGTCGTACTCAATCAACAGCACGTGATCCTCTCGAAATTAGTTTAGAAATAAACCACACTTTGTTTTGCATCAGCTATTATTGTGGGATCATTGATTTCAGAGAAAGACCTTGTGAAAACACCAAAAAGGGTCTCATTCCGCAAAAAAAAAAAAAAAATTAAATCTCTAAGTGATTCCAGTGCAAGAAATTCAGAGGCTGCAGATCAAACTGAGTGGAAACATTCTGAGGTGTGAAATATACCAAGAAATATTTACAAAGGAAATTCACCTTTGTCTTTGTTGTTGCAAGATCTGTGGCATACCTTGAGGTTTCATTGTATTAATAACCAAACTGCTGAACAATACCATGCTTTCTTATCAGTCTCCTAAATTAGTGCACACAGAGCAAAAACATTTTTGATGTCCTCATTTGATGAGCCTTTGTTTGGTTGGGTTCTGGTCTGGATTCATTTTGCAGTTGTGCATGTTGTGCTGAGCACTGACTAAAGATGCCATCAACACCATGCTTCTTCTGATCTCCTGATGGATGTCAGTTCTTAAGCTTTAATGGAGAAAGTCAACAATTTAAAAAACCCTGAAACTTCCAAGTAGTGGACTTTTCTTTTAAGTGGGCTTGGAGGCTCACATTGGCCTGAACAATGCCAAGATTGCTCCTGTCCAAGTTATGGTAGGCTAAAAATACTGAAGACTAATAATGCGTTTTTGTTGGGCAAGCTGTTTTCATCTGCTCACTTCTTGTTAGGAAGGTCTCTGAACTGTTTTTGAAACTGTGCTGACTGCTGTGTGTTGAGTAGTGATTCAAGATGGCTGTATTACACATCAAAGCAATGCCTCTACTCTACACTGTCCTGACAAAAGTTGTTGCTAGAGAGCATGCAGAGAATGGGGTTAATGGAGCAATTGAAATAGTAGACAATATTTCAGGGTGATGATCTGCATGAGCAAGATAATGTGGTACAGATCCAAACAGATAAAAAAAAAACGCCCCCACCACCATGGATAGATCATTTTTTTCTTTCAGATAAGTTTGGAGGTCTGTTCTTGATGTTGGGGATAACGAATTATAAATAATGCAAGTTACATAACCAGATTGCTTTTTCAAGTAACTAGTAAAGTAGTTACATTATTTTTTCCGTTTCCAAGGAAATATTTGAGTTACTTTCAAAAACAAATAAAGGCAAATGTGTTGCCTGACAGCTCTCCTGTGTAAAGAAATCAGCATTAGGTGCAGATGTGTCAGCCTAATCTCACGAATAAATGTAACTATTTTACGTTGTGTCAGTTTAGTGGCTAATTAGTACGGGTTCAGCTGTACAAAAATGTACGATTTTAAAAAGGAGGCGTAGCACCCAAACCAACCATCATTGCATGAGATCATACTAAAGTGTACAAATGAGATCCTGCAAATTCATACGAATTAGCCACTAAAAAGTTACGAATTGCCGTGAGATCGTGTTGGATGTGTTGTGTGGAACAATGATGTGGATCTTAAACAGGGCTTAACATTAACACCGCCAGCAAAAAAGCAAAAGCGGCGTTTGACTATAATAGGGATGACCCAATGTGCATGCAAATGTGATTTTAGAACCGAGAAACCGCACGACTAACAAAAATAATAGCGTTCGCGCGAGCAATAAAAAGCACGTGAATACCGAATGAAAGGATGATCAGTCGCGCTAACAGCTGATGTGATGCGCGCGACTAAACCGCGTGCGCGCTCCTGTTTTCTTGCTTAAAGCAACCGTGCCTTAAACGCAACTATGATCGGTTCTCTTTCATATTGACCAGACAAAAAGTTATGCTAATGCACCCACAGTCTTGCTGCTTTCAAGAGCTCCAAATATGTCTTTTTTTAACCAGCACCCGTTGCTTTCGCTTTGAACAGATTATTAATTGGCTTTAACCGTGTGATCATGCTTTCATTATCACACACAGTATGTTTCTCAACTGCTTTCTTTTGCCTACAGTTATTTTTGTTAATATTGTTTAAAAATTACTTTTTTACAACAACATTGCTTTAATATGAGATTAACTCTCCATGTATGTGTAGTTAGCTGGTGATCTGAGAGATCTGAGCGAGGACAGATTACTGTGCATATTTTTGATACATGACAATATATATATATTTTTTTAAAGAAATGTTTTGTTACATAAAACGTATAGTATACAGCTATATTCAGCTTGTGTTGACACATTTAAAATTTGTGGCTAAAAAATAATTATTGTTTGGTGTTATAAATTTGGTAAATCCTTAATTTTGAGTTCTGAAAAGTCATGTAAAATAAAAACTGTTTGCAGTATAACACTATGAAACCATGACCTATTTGCTCATACACGACACACAAAATGTGAAATGAATGAGGAGGCATGTGGACAAAACACAAAATCTAAATCAAGTAATTTTAGCATATCAAAGACAAATTTATGCATATAAATATATTTTCCCAACAACAAAATTGTGGCTAGTGAAAATGCAGAGAGGCTGGTAACAATGGAAAACTACTAGCCACTGTGGCTGGTGATCAAAAAAGTTAATGTCAAGCCCTGATCTTAAACATGAACATGTATTTACTCAGCTCACTTGATTCAGTATCCTTCTGTACTATTAAAATGAATAAAGAGTGAAATGTAATGTCATATTCACTGCTGAAGAGTCATATTCAATGCTTTCACACACCCTCTTCTTCGGGTAACAGTACAGATGTGAATGTATATTTCCTTAAGCCTTAGTTTAATCAATATTTGGTGTAAAAGGGCTTTCAATTTGCTTTACATATGCATTTTTAAAATATCGGTACAACATTATTAACAAGCAAGCTAGCGCAGATGACAAAGTAATGCAAAAGTAACGTAACACAGTATTTTAGTACCACTTTTAGCAACAAGTAACGCAAGACTGTTCAAAATATCGTTCCTCAACACTGATTGTCCTGAACATTGCAAGGATGGTCCTCTCCATCACACCAAGCAAACAATACAAAAGTCCAACTCTACAATTTGATCACGCTGTTGGACAAACCGTCCTCATCTGATCGCCCTTGATTGGGAGGGGCTCTGAATTGCTTCTGGAGCTGTGCATGTTGTGCTGGCTGCTGTGTGTCGAGCGCTGACTCGAGAGGACTCTGTCACACACTGACGTTATGCCTCGTCTGATCTCCTGACGAATGTTGCTGCTGGAGAGCACGTAGAGAATGGGGTTGATGGCACTGTTGAACGTTGACAGTCCCAAAGAGATTTTGTAGGGTGTGTAGATGTGCTGTTCGAAGTGACACTCGCCTTGAAGATTGGGGAAGTGAAAGATGATGGCACGCATTAGCAAGATTATGTGATAAGGGGCAAAACAGATCAAAAACAACGCCACCACCGCCACAGCCAAATAGCGCACTTTGACTTTCTGATGGGGCTGGAGGCCCGTACTGGCCTGAACGTTGGCAAGAATGGCCCTGTTGGTGAAGATCAAGATAGCCAATGGGATACAAAATCCAACGCAAACTCTGGCATAGTTAAACCCCGTAACCATTGTTGTGCTCTGGCTTGGCTCAAAACAGCGGTGACTCCCTTGTTCTGCTTGACCTTCCCGCATGATGAAGACAGGAAAGTGACACAAGCCCACCACCATGAAAATCAAAAACGACACAAAAGCCGCAATACGTTTCTGGCGATGACCGCGAGACTCTATCGCGTAGACCACTGCCATGTATCGGTCAATGGACACGCAGCAGAGCAGGAAGATGCTGATGTACATGTTGTTGAAGAACACAAAGCCTGTTATCTTGCAGGCCAATGAGGACCACGGCCACTCATGGTTTCGGCTTACATAAACGGTCCACATAGGCAGCGTGAAGAGGTAGGTGAGGTCGCATATGGACAGGCTGAGCAGGTAGATGCCAAGGACGTTCTTACGACACACCTGGTGGAGGGTAAGATAGATGGTGGCCAAGTTGGCTGGCAGACCAATGATAAAAACCACAATGTAGAACACCATCAGAGGGACGCGGTCCGCCTCGTGGGATATTTCACAGGACACATTTTGGTTCCTGTTGTTCATGATGCTTTGTGCAACAGTGGTTGCATACATCATATCTGGGGAAAAAAAAATGAGAGATGAAAATGAATTGTATGTATGAATTAGATATAAGAAATAACTTGTCAAAAACTTTTTTGTTCCCTAAATTTTGTTAAAGGTGCAGTAGGTGATTGTCTTCAGAAACATTTTTTGTTTTGCTGGTTGAAAGTCTCTTCACATTCCCATAGTAATGATTAATGTAAATGATCTAAATGTATTTATATGTATTTTGATATTCTGGGTAAGGCGTAAGACTAAAAAATGCAAATCCAATTAAAATTTGTTGGGCCCAGAATTCCCATAATTCTGATTAGCAGCCCAAACTGTCTGTCAGCAATTGTAGATTTGAACATCTGCGCAGCCGTTCACGCAGATCTGCCGTTTGCGCGTGCACACGAGAGAAAGGGGCCGGTAAAAACGAATGCTGAATCAAAACTTTAAAATCCTGAATCAATATTGGAGTTACTTTTGCAGACTGGAGGAAGGACGACACAATGGCTGAAGTAAATCCTTTAGACAGGTAATGTTCTGTTTTAAAACTCGTCTAGTCAAAGCTGATGTAGATTTTGTTGCTTTACGAATGGGTTATATGCACAGAAGTGCTGTTCAACCACTGAAATCTTTCGGCGAAAGATTGATGTGCCTATTTTCAATTTCATAATGTACCTTTTACAGCATCAATAATGTAGATTTGTATTTAGTTTAACAATAAAACATCAGTAAAACAGAGATATTCCACCTAGCCCGCTTTACTGAGCTCAAGTTGGTTTTATATCCACATTGGTTCATTTTTGAACAATGACAACCTGTGACTCGCTCCCTATATTGTTTGCCATGCTACTCTGAATATTCGGTTTGAAATAGCATGCAAGTATGGCTTAGTCATAAGTGTAATTCCTGAACACCGCCAGCCAATCACTAAGCATACAGTAGTTGCTTTAGGACAAAGCACTTGAGAGAGAGACCAGCGATACTTGCATGCATGAAATATTACACATTATGACAAGTTTTGCTTGCTAACAACGTAACTGAAAACGTGCTAGATATAATACAGCTTTTCGTTCAGAATTGTAATATTGTAAAGTACTATAAAGTTTTCTAACTGGAGAATGACATGATCTAGTGGGTTGTCTGCTGTCATCTTTAAGGTGTGCGTTAATGTTTCAGGAGGCGTGGCTTTGGATGGCAGGGGTGGGACTGTATTTCAAAGATATTATGCTAACCGGTTAGCATTTTGGCAGATCACCTACTACACCTTTAAATAGAGGCCGGATTGTACTTAGGCTACTCATTTTTTCGTTTATTAATTGTCTCATTGTAAATGTGAGTTTAATCGTGGCTACGAGGGAACATATTAATAAATCAAGGGCTAAATGTCTTAATTTGTGTTTTATATATATTTCTCTCCCATATGCAGTGTGAGGGGCTGAATGAAAAATAAATTGATACAGTTAAAAGGCTTTTCAAAAAATAAAGTCACATTATGAAGTAATGAAAAAAGAAGCTCACTTTATATTAACTGGCCTTAGCTACACTGTAAAACCCAAAAAGTTAAGGTAACTCAAACCGTTTGAGGAAACCGATTGCAACAAACTATTTAAGTTTAAAAATTAATACTAATGAGTACAGTGAACTTAATCTATTTGAGTAAATGTAGCAATTTCAGCACAGTAAAACACGATAAATGAAGATAATTCAAACTGAGTACTGTAAAACCCAATAAGTTAAGGCAACTCAAATCATTTGAGGAAACCAATTGCTACAAACCATTTGAGTTAAAAAACTAATCTATATGAGTACTGTGAACTAACTTACTCTGTTTAAGTTGACGTAATGAGGTATTTAATTAACTCAATACCTTCAACACTGAGATTAAAACTCTTTTAAAAAGAGTAGAATTAACTTTCAGTCAATTTTGAGTTAACTACACTCATTTCATTTGATAAAGTCGACTGTTGGGTTTTACAGTGTACTACTTAAATCAAAAATTAAGTACAATGTACTTGTGTTCATACTGCATTGCAAAACACCTACAGTGAGGTGAGATAGGGGTAGGGTTAGGGCCAGGTTGGGTGGTATGGGTAGGTGGGTTTAAGTGTAAGAGATCAACAGCGCAATTATAATGTAATTACAGAAATGAATTACAGATGTAATTACATGCAGATCATTTTAAATATAACAATGAAAAAACATGTATATACATAATAAGAACATTAAACCAAATGATTATTTACTGTGAATGTAAGTATAGTATTTAAGACCACTTAATGTAAAGTGGAACCAAAAAAGTAAATAAAAAAATGACATTAGAAACAAAAAGGTAAATGACCATTTCAAATAAACATTAAACAAAATAAATGTGTTGATTTATTTTACTACTCTTACTTAGCTTGTCTAATTAAATCAACCAATTGAGCTGTTCAGATAAAGCTTAAAGTGACATCACTTGCTTTTCCATTTGTATTTGTATATAGAGTAATATCCACATTCTTTGTTTTATCTAAAAATACATTGATAATTCATTTCATACAGAACATGAGGAATTCAACATGCACGCGACTGACCTGGACAATTCGGCAGAGCTTTTACACATTTCAAAGCAGTTTCCTTTTGACCTGAACAAAGACGAGCAGCAGAAGGCTAAAACCTTTCGATCTAACCACAAGGCACTGCATGTAGTGTTTTAGTGTCTCTGCCCTGTCTCATCCATAGTAAAACACCCCCATTCCCTTCATCTCCCCTAGCACAACGTACCACTCCCTACATTTGCCCCAGCTAGACAAGACAGCCACTAAAATATTCATCAAGACTCCATCATCCATGAGGAGTGGGGAAAAAAAAAATCAAGTGCATGGGAACGTAAACGACCAAACCACACTCATTCCTAAACTAGTTATATGAACCATTGCATAACGTCTTAACTTGAGACATTTCAGGACATTAAAATGAGTTGTAAATGAGTCCGAAAAGCAGTAGGGACATTTATTGAGCAAGTTTTAGGCAGTAATGAAAGTTAAGCCACCCACATGAAGGTTTACATAACCAGCTGACTAAGTCACTCCCTTCCTTCATTTCTCACTTTTTACATCTGGAAAAACCCTGAAGATGCACAAGAACTGAACTATTGCAGATCTAATGTAATCTTGAAGGTCAGTGCCAAGAATTTAAAATGAGCTGAATCAACACAATTCTTGAGTCTTTTTTTTTTGCTGACAACTTAATTGTTTTACGTTCAATTCACTTAAATTTGTAAAAACTAATACGTTAACTTAATTCCTTCATGTTGTCTCAACACACATCGATTGTGTGCATCCGAGCATTTTTTTACAGTGTATACAAGAAAGCACACATACATGAAGCTCTGCATTCATCTTGATTGTGTTCTCTGACCTCCTTATAGTCATGAAATCACTGTGCAAGTGTAAAGACAGACACTGTGACTTCTAGATCAGATGAAAGCTTTTATTCTCTCGTCAGGTTTCATTAGTGTCGAGACACTGGCGATGCTCACTCGAGTGTTATGAGGCCTTTATTAAGAGACGCTCCAGGCCGATTCACACAAACCCAAACATGATCAGACATACAATGCTTTACACAGTTCAGATGACAGACCAATATTTTTGATGGTCTGAATTGCATTTTGTTTATTATTAATGGACTAAATATATAAGGACAGAAATATATATATATATATGATGGATGAGTCTAAATTAAGCTGACATCTTCATTAAAAATTCATGATTCCTTTGTTTGACATCAAAATCATACCTCTTAAGTTCAATAATGATTAATTTTTTTATTTGTCTCTGAAATGTAACGCTTTAGCACAGTTTTTTGTTTACCTCAGTGAGTCCTGAAAGATATACTGCAGTGCTCGACAGAGAACATTTCATAGCTTATACACAACTTTCTCTAATTATTTTGACGCTTATTATTATTATTATTTTTTTTGAAGAATTATTCACTGTCAGAAATGTTTTAAAGAAAAATTTGTCTATTTTAAAAATGGCAAGTTTAAGTGGTTTGACTAGCCATTGCTTTTGTAAATATGTTACTCGCAAACATATTCTGAGTGAAATCTGTTTAACGGCCAGTATATTATTTAAAACACCCGTGTTGTACTGATTTGACAACGTTTGTTTCATATTACACGTTTGATTTAAAGTCAGATAACTCAAATACACAACAAACATTATTACATGTGAAAACACACGTCCTGTTTTCAGACTAAGATTACCTGTACAAACATAGAAACTCTCAACATCTAAGTGTGGCATTTTCTACAAAAATGTAGTGTAAAAAGGCGTTGCTCTTACCTCTAAATGTTGCGAGCACACGTCCACTAACCATCCATATTCAGTGAAATTACAGCAGAGTGGAGCTCATGATGGTTCCTCAGCGCAGCGTGTGTGTGGTTTTGATGACGATCATGATGGGCAACGTGGAGTACGAGCGCACACACTTATCCAAACACGACCACGTGATCCTCGCACTTCTTCTTTAACAGAGAGCTGAACGTGTGTTCTGAACGATTTTAAAAAGTGACAACCGCTATGACGCAAAAGTGGCCCTTTATTACCTGGAAAGATTTGAAAGTGTTTGTGCGTAAAGAGGCGAGGGGACTCCAAATAGCGCATGATAATGCATTGATGCTCAGCCTCAGACATGCTGTCAGATAAAGGTCACATGAAACAGCAAAGTGTCTTTTTTCATTGTCATTTTTAGACATAAAAATGTCAAATAAAGACAGACTCATACATTACAAACCCGCCAAATGTTATCGTAAAATTACCTTTACACATCCTTATTGCTACAAATAGAAACTAAAAATACGCCTTTAACTTAAATGAAGATCAACGATCGACCTCAGAGTAAAGGGGTGGTTCTGTTTTCTCAAAAAGTGGACTTTTTTTGCAGTTATTCGCCTTATTTTCTATTTAATTGTGATAAAAATATTCCATTTACTGACATTTTAAGCACTATTGTTAGCTGGATTAGCTTGTCGGGTGGTTATCGCAACCACACTTTTTGATGTACCAAAATATTTTCTAAAGATTTAGAATAAAGAAATATAAAGAAAAAAAAAAACGATTTTATTACATCATGTATCATTAGAAAGAAATGGTGGCCTATTGTCAGGGGCGGATTTAGTGATTTGGGGGCCCTAGCATTTTTTAAAAATAAACTGCATGTTAAGTTCACAAACTATGTACAGCAGGGGTGTCCAACCTCAGTCTTGGAGGGCCGATATCCTGCAGATTTTAGCTCCTACTTGTCTCAACACACTCAACGTCTCAAGTTGGCAACACTGGCTGGCAGTAGTGTCTTTGATTGAAGCGCTGCGCTTACAACTTGTGCATGTGCAGTACGCACAGAACGTTCCATTATTTAATAGGGCCCCCGGTTTTGAAAAGAACTAATAACATTAAAATCTTAACAATTATTGACAGATTTTACAACATATGATAGAAAATGTATAAAAGAGCTATATGATTAATATAGGCTTCTTGGCATTGGTTGGGGGGCCCTAATTCCCCGGGGCCCTAAGCGGCTGCTTACCTCCCTTATTGGTTAAGTCCGCTCCTGCCTATTGTCATTTATTAGGGAAATAACAAACTGGCCAACACATTCAACTTGCCTCAGTCAGAATTTGGCCATTTGAATAATAAAAAATGTAAACATAATAATAATAATGCTTCATGTTTTTCTAGCCTCTCTTGTAAAAAAGTACATTTGATAATTCATGGATGATTAAAATTAACTTAAATATGGGCTGCTTTTGGCGCTTTACACTTTTTCATTGGTCATTTTTTGTTTCAAGAATAAGGTCCAAGATATAGAATAAAAGTTACCTGAAAAATGTTTTCTCTATTTAACAACAGTAGGTCAATAGTGAAAGTTGACTTCACTTTAAGACTGCATGGTCTTAAAGCCTTTGATGGGTTATTTCCACAATTTATGACGGCACAGCAGAAAAAATAAAACAAATGAGCTGATGTATGGGGATTGTTTTTTACTTTTGTCAGTGGGGGGTGGGTTTTTCGAACCACCCGAACCCCCCCTGGCTACAGGCCTGGAGTATTTATCAATCGAACTGTCACCATTTTAAAAAGTTACATGTTTATACCAATAAAAAAACAACTGTTCCAATTCAAAAACCCAAACAAGAAACAAGTATCATTTCTAGTGAACTATAATTAGGCTATTGTCAGTGTATCTTTATCTCTTTGGTGTGCCTCAGATTTACAAAGGCAATTACAGCTATAGTAGATAGAGTTTTTTTCGCAACAATTTCATTTATATTTTATAATTTTAATATATTTTAAATATTATAATTTTTGTTAATATCTTCATTTGTAACTCACATAAATAAAAGAAAAATAAAGCTGACAACTTTTTGAAAATGTGTAAGAAATTGGCAACATCACAAATAAAATTCGCAGGCTACCATTTCTTTAGTTTCAGTAAACATTGTGGCCAGTGTACAATGCTGTTACTACTACCAAGCCTGTAGCCAGCCTAGTAAAAGGGGTACTTCTTTTTTTTTCTTCAAAAAGTGGACTTTTCAGTTATCTGCCTCCTTTTATATTTAATTCAGAGGTTTAAATAATGCATATTAGTGATATTTTGAGCACCATTTTATTATTTTTTGCTGGATTAGCTCGTCACATGGTGATCATAACCACATTTTTTGATGGACCAAAAATATTTCCTAAAAATTAAGGAAATTATTTTTTAAAATACAAATTTATTACATCATATATCATCAGCAAAAAATAGGAATCTGTTAAAGTTTTTAAATTAAAAACTGTAGCCTATTGTTATTTATTACGCAAATAGCAAACTAGCACAACTTTCCTTTTTTTGAATTTGGCCATTTGAATAATAAAAAAATTATAATAAATAATATTTATTCTAGCCTCTCTACAAAAAAAGTACATTTGAAAATTCATAGAATACAACAACAGCTTGATTAGTATTAAAATAACTGTAATATAAGCCAATTTTGGTGCTTCACGCCTTTTTATTGCTCAATTTTTGGTTATAAGAGGCCCAGGATTTAGAATAAACGTTACTTCTGAAATGTTTTCTCTATTTTTCAAACAACCCGAACCCCCCTGGGGTAACCATGGTTTGCCTACGATACATAAACAAATACAATTTTGGGAGCAAAAAATAATGACAACCACAAAATAAATAACCATGGTCTTGCCACACTAACCAAGGCATTTGTATTAAATCTGTGGTGGCCGTAGTGCATGTGTGTGCATGTGAGAGTGTATGGGCGTTTCTCAGTACTGAATTGCAGCTGAAGGGCATCCGCAGTGTAAAACATTTGCTGGATAAGTTGGTGGTTCATTTCGCTGTGACGACCCCTGATAAATAAAAGGACTAAGCTGAAGGAAAATGAATGAATGAAAAATATGCTACTGGAAATTTGGAAACCTTAAAGTCTTTAGCACAATCCAGCTATGAGAGAATCCACTCACGGTTTTACATACTACCATATTGGTCATTATGGTTTACCCATATATTTTTTAGCTGTACATGGAAACATTTTAAGCTGTGATAGTGACTGAATGATTAAAAGTCCCCAAATATTTTCAGAAGAGGAACTTCCTGGCAGCTCATGCTGTGCTGCTCTATTTGTGGTTCTGAGTTTACAGAAACTGTGTGGTTTACCCAGCAGCCTTGACAAATCTTTACCAATGAATGAAACAGTCAAATACAGCTTTTATCTTAAGATTCAAATCTTCAGTCAGACATTTAAAGCCTGTATAAACTTCACAAAACAGCATCAGTGTTATTTATTATTTAATGTAAAAAAACTGTGAGGAATGCTCAATAATGTATACATGGGCAAACAAAAATGAAATTCATGATGATCATGAAAGTAACCACCAACAGCCTTCCTTGTTTCATTATAAATGTTCACCTGTAGAGTTGGCAGAAGGACACTTGGCAGTTCAATCACACTTGCAAACGAATCACTCCAGAATGACTCCCTCTGATGATTCTTTGAAATGTCTGAAGGATGTCCAGGTTTAATCCCAAAACCGTCTCCATATTAAGCAGCTTGATAGTGTGTAATATTGTCTCTGAGAGAGTTTTGACACAATACTTCGCAACCACTGCCTCGTTTAAGACTCATGTGTTAGTTTTTCCATCTGATTTGCTGAAGAGAGAGAATACATTTTAGTTCACAGGAAGACAACGCTGCATTGCAACAAATGAAGACCCTGCGGTTGACCCTGAAAACTTACTGTTAGAGTATTTCTTAAGATATTTTTTTTCATAAATCTACCCACACCATGCGTTTTGAAACTGTGAATCATACAGTGATTCATCGATGGCGGCTCACTTCCTCTTACCCCATTGTTGAGGAGTTGCTGAATCTTCCTGTAGTCAGGTGAGGCTGGCTCTAGCTTTTCTCTGTACACTATCAGCTGCTGTCGATCCTTTAGATCTCTGTATGTCTGGAAGGAAAAAAAACAAAGCAAAACAAGGATACTATTGATGCATCAAAGTTGACTGAAAACACAAACTGAAACAGTGACTGTTTGTCAGCTTTATGTCGATTATTTCAGTGTTTATTTCATGCATAAAACATGGATAAGTTACAACATGTAACAATTTGGAGTGGCCAGGAGTTTAAAATATTTATTTCATATTTCTTCGTATTCTTTTTTTTTGTTTGTTTTTTTTAATCTGATATGGATTCTTAAAGGGATAGTTCACCTAAAAAATGACAATTTACTCAATATTTATTCTCAATCAAGTGATTACAAAACCTAGTTTTTTTACTCTGTTGAACACAAATAAAGATATTCTGAAGAAAGCTAAAAACCTGGAACTTCCATAATAGGAAAAGCTTAGTATCTATGTCAATGATTACAGGTTTGTAACATTTTTCAAAATATCTTCTTTAGTGTTCAATAAAAAAAGAAGGAAACTCATAAAAGTTTGAAAGAAGTAAATGGTGAATAAATCTTAGGGCCCTATCATACACCCGGCGCAAAATGTGTATAGCGCGCGATTTGTTGCCATTTTTGGATAAGCGCAACCCTAATTTTAACGTTTTGCACGACGTTGTTTAAATAGCAAATCCATTTGCACCACTTTGTGGACTCACGGGTGTGCCAGTCTGGTGTGTTAAAGAGAATTTGTTGGTGCGTTGCTATTTTGAGGAACTGAAATAGACTGCGCCACTGACCAACTAAAAGCTGGTCTAAAGTCCAGCACAGAGCGCGTTAGTTATGTGCTTATGCAGGTCCAAATGCTTGCACATTGCTTAATACACACAGGATGTAGAGCAATACAAGGTGCGCATTACCATATCCTCAGTATGTTGTTTCACATCCGCAATTTTCAGCGTGTGAGTCAAAGCGACGTCACCAAAGAAACACCCTTGCTCTATTTTTAGATGTAAGGCTCATTGGGCTCAACATTCACCACGTTATCGCTCTCCTCGCCACCAGTGTTTGTGAGTTTTGGTGGGTTTGTATACATGTGTACTTTTCATTGCGTCTTCCTTAAACTTCAGCTGTTTGCATTTCCCGCGGTCACAGAAGCTCTCTGTCATCTTAACTAGGTGCAGCTGGAAAGTGCGAGCGCGTTGACTCACGTGCGCGTCCCTCCATTGGAAATAACGAACTAACGACGCGCAGTGCCATGCATTTCACAGTGTCGCGGATGAAAGTGAGTACCAGGAGAGAGGGGGTGTGTGTTGCGGATGAAAGTGAGGACCGGGGGGGGTTCGCTCACTATTCTGCCTTACTATTCATTTTAAATAACATGCGAATGTGCGCGTCTGGTGTGCCGTGTCGTGGCTCTGAGCGGCACATCCGGTGTATGACGCCCTTTAGTTATAGCCTCAAGCAGGTCGTACACCAGAAGTGCCGCTCGGTGTGCTTGGTTATTAGTCTCTGTGTAGGCTACAAGCTCGGAGCTTTAAACTAGCACACAGTTGGCTGTAAAACTATACAAAGACACAAATGATTTTGTAGTCTCTGCTTGGTCTGTGGCCGAGTCGTACATGTACAGCTGAATGCTGGTCCTCTCACTCATGTTGCTTCTCTCTGTCTGCCTGTCTGTTGCCATAGGGAGCTCTTGGCTCCGCCTCCTTGTTAAGTTGGGTGGGAAGTCGGAACTAATTTTCATGTAAAGCAACACACCCCTAAAACAGCGAACTGTGTACACGCCCCCAAAACGCCACTTTTTAACACATCATAATAACAAAATCTGAATTGTGTTTTGAACTGAACCTAAACTGACACACTCAGAAGAACCATAATATTAATATTACATCTTAAAAAAGGGGTAAAATAGGTAGGACAATTAAATGCTCAGTATCAAATGAACAATAATCTTTGCAATCTTATTTAAAAAGTAAAACTTCTATAAAGTTTAAACATTGCTGAATAACAGGAGTGTCAAAATACGACATCAAATTGGATAAAACAACAACAATATAGTATAATAGGATGCAATATCTACACTGTACAGTAATTCTTTTTTACATAAAGTTGCAAAGATTTATTTTTTATTTGATAGTTTCATTTGTGTTTCTTCAAATGAACAGAAATTAATAAAGTCGTTTATATTCTTTTTTTTCCAGTTTAGAATTTAACTGAGCCTTTAATTGTCATTTATAAGTGATTTATAAAGCATAAATAATCCTCACTTTAGATTAGGTCACTAAACTGGATGAAGTTGACTTAATAAAGCATTTATGAACAAACACATTAACTATTAATAGATGCCTGATTAATAAGATATATAAGTGTTAATTTGAAAATTTTATTAGTCATTTACGTACTCATTCTGAATGATCTTAAAAAACAACCAACTATGCTTAAATAACTGGTTTGTAAATAATGCAATACTTAATTTAGTAATGAAAAATAAATCATTAACAAAGTATGAGAGTACAATTATTAAGCACATCATAAATGTGTTTGTAAGTCAAGAATAAAGCATTTGTAGCTGCAGTTATAAACTGTTTACTAGCGTTTATTATTGTAGAGTTAATGCTTAACAGATAATGATTTCACTATTTGTTAATGCTTAATAATTGGTTTATAGTGTGTAGTTACCAAATATTGTCTTGTTATCAGGAATAATATGTCACAATTAAGCTAGTTTAAACTTAAAACAAGCAAAATAATCTTCCGATAGGGTAAGAAAAATAATATTGCTTTTGCTTTGAAATAACATCATTTTGCTTACAGACAGAATATTTAGCTTGTTTTAAGGAAAAAAATCACTTAATTTTGACTTATTATTTCTAAAAACAAAACAAAAGTTTTTATTCTCTAAAAATTGTTTCTTAAAAATTTCTATATAACTGGACTAGAAACAAAATGAAAAGTCAAAGTGAGAAAAGCCTTTTACTCAAGCGTTTACTCACATTGATGATGATGTCATGGCATTTATATTTGAGCGCCACACTGAGCTTGAGCTCTGTGTCATCGATGAGGTTCACATACTCCTGCAGCACCTGCAGATCACAGCACAACAGACTGCAGTGCATGCTGGGATACACAGAGAGGTCAATGAACATGAGTTGCTCTGTACCTCCACCGGGGCGCTGTTCTTCTGCAGGATGTCCACCACTCTGTGAAAGGCGATGGGAGATCTTTTCTTGGTGTAGCCCAGCCAGTTCTTGGTGTTAAACAGACTATCCACGTCAAACCACGATTTCAACTTCGCTCTTGCACCAAGAGCTGTGAGAATGTACTGCTTTTCTGAAATCTGCCACAGGAAACGTGACAGAAAAGCGTTGTTTTATTTAAAAAAGCTGTTACTAACACATTTCCTTAACGATATACGATTAGGCACATGTTTAGACACTTCACAGTTCGGAATTTAGTTGTTTCTAATTGACTGGAAATATTAAGTTAATATTATCTTATAAAAAAATTGTAATTATGATAATGCTGAAAAAGGTGACTTTAAAGAATATAAAACATACTTAATCTTGGATCTTGTAATTATTTTAAGGTTATTCGATGACTGAATGAAACCCGATTTTAAAGAATCCAAAATATATACAATGGTCTTTTATTTGTTCAGTATTTTTGACAGTTCCCACATTTCCATAGTAGACACAGTAAAAGTAACAGTATTTGTTGTAAAAGGAGGGTTAGTGTGTTTAGACTTTTGATGGGGTTTAATTGGTAGATATTTCTGTTTCTCTTACCCTGAAGGTTTTTCTAATGTTCGAAGGGCTGCTAAAAGTTCCCTGTAGAAGAAAACAAACAAGAAAAAGAGTGAAAATCTGGAAATATGTGGAAATTTAATCATTCATTCATTCATCTTCCTTCGGCTTAGTCCCTTTATTCATCAGGGGTGGCCACAGCGGAATGAACCGCCAACTATTCCAGCATATGTTATATACAGCGGATACCCTTCCAGCTGCAACCCAGTACTGGGAAAGGAAATTGAATTAACACTTTACAATATATAAGTATGTTAGAATTATACAGGGAGTGCAGAATTATTAGGCAAGTTGTATTTTTGAGGATTAATTTTATTATTGAACAACAACCATGTTCTCAATGAACCCAAAAAACTCATTAATATCAAAGCTGAATATTTTTGGAAGTAGTTTTTAGTTTGTTTTTAGTTTTAGCTATTTTAGGAGGATATCTGTGTGTGCAGGTGACTATTACTGTGCATAATTATTAGGCAACTTAACAAAAAACAAATATATACCCATTTCAATTATTTATTTTCACCAGTGAAACCAATATAACATCTCAACATTCACAAATATACATTTCTGACATTCAAAAACAAAACAAAAACAAATCAGTGACCAATATAGCCAGCTTTCTTTGCAAGGACACTCAAAAGCCTGCCATCCATGGTGAACGGATCAAAACACTGACAGAATCCATCAACACTGCGTGCAGCAGCAACCACAGCCTCCCAGACACTGTTCAGAGAGGTGTACTGTTTTCCCTCCTTGTAAATCTCACATTTGATGATGGACCACAGGTTCTCTATGGGGTTCAGATCAGGTGAACAAGGACGCCATGTCATTAGTTTTTCTTCCTTTAGACCCTTTCTTGCCAGCCACGCTGTGGAGTACTTGGACGCGTGTGATGGAGCATTGTCCTGAATGAAAATCATGTTTTTCTTGAAGGATGCAGACTTCTTCCTGTACCACTGCTTGAAGGTGTCTTCCAGAAACTGGCAGTAGGACTGGGAGTTGAGCTTGACTCCATCCTCAACCCGAAAAGGCCCACAAGCTCATCTTTGATGATACCAGCCCAAACCAGTACTCCACCTCCACCTTGCTGGCGTCTGAGTCGGACTGGAGCTCTCTGCCCTTTACCGATCCAGCCACGGGCCCATCAAGACTCACTCTCATTTTATCAGTCCATAAAACCTTAGAAAAATCATTCTTGAGATATTTCTTGGCCCAGTCTTGACGTTTCAGCTTGTGTGTCTTGTTCAGTGGTGGTCGTTTTTCAGCCTTTCTTACTTTGGCCATGTCTCTGAGTATTGCACACCTTGTGCTTTTGGGCACTACAGTGATGTTGCAGCTCTGAAATATGGCAAAACTGGTGGCAAGTTGTCTTGGCAGCTGCACGCTTGACTTTACTCAGTTCATGGTTCAGTTCTCAGTTTATTTTGCGCCTTGGTTTTTCCACACACTTCTTGCGACCCTGTTGACTATTTTGAATGAAACGCTTGATTGTTTGATGATCACGCTTCAGAAGCTTGGCAATTTTAAGAGTGCTGCATCCCTCTTCAAGAAATCTCACTATTTTTGACTTTTCAGAGCCTGTCAAGTCCTTCTTTTGACCCATTTTGCCAAAGGAAAGGAAGTTGCCTAATAATTATGCACACCTAATATAGGGTGTTGATGTCATTAGACCACACCCCTTCTCATTATAGAGATACACATCACTTAATATACTTAATTGGTAGTAGGCTTTCGAGCCTATAAAGCATGGATTAAGACAACATGCATAAAGAGGATGATGTGGTCAAAATACTCATTTGCCTAATAATTCTGCACTCCCTGTATATATAGATAACATTATAAAAAGAAAAAAACACATATCACTTGTTTTAAAAATAAAGTATGTCTTAAACTAAATAATAATGATAATAATAATAATGACAATAAATTAAAATTACATTCATAAAATGAAGGTGTTACATGCCAGCACTTATTTGGTTATTTTATTGTTTATTTTTTGTGTCTCATCATGTGTTTCTGTCTGTCACCCAGTCCACTTCTGTGCTTGCTCCGCCTACTCCTGTCTCTGATTGGCTGTTTCACTTGTCTCCTGCTACCTGATTGGTTGCCACGCCACAACTCTGCCCAAGTCCCAGCCAATCCCTGCATGCCACCTGGCCTTTAAAAGGTCTTGAGTCTGTTAGTTCAGGAACTGTTTGATGATTTGATCTCTGTATATTGGCTCGGTTGTTCAGTTTGCATTGTTAGTGTTTGATAGTTTTATCTGTTCGTCTTTATTTGATTTACACTTTGTTATTGTTGTTTAAGTTTGTTACTGTCTGTTCTTACCTTTGTGTTGCCATATCTTCCCTATCCTCATGTTTCCTCGTGAGTTTAGAAAGACGGTAGGTAAGTACATCTTGGACATGCATATCAGCCGGTAGATTAACACTTGTCTAGATACACAGGTAAGAGGGTGTGTGCCAACCTGTGTATTTTTGGTTTAATTGTTAGTCAGTGTAGATTAGATAGGACGTCATTGACGTTGAAGATTTTTTTTCATATCTTTTGTTTATTAGATTAGATTAGAGGGGAATTGTTGTGAATATTAGTAAGACTGTTTGGTTTTGTTTGGTTCTTTTATTTAGCGCCACCCATAGCCAGTCTTTCTAACATTTCGTTGTTTGTCTTTGACATTGTATATATTGTAAATACCTCACTCAATGATTCACCCTCACTTTTTGTAAAAAAAATCACTTATTTCTTCACTTATTCTTGTGGTCCATCCTTACTTTGTGACACAATTTGTTTTGAGTTTTTTTGCGTAACCAATTCCTTAGTTAAATGTGCAACCCCACTCCCCTAGACAAAAAAGGGGTTGTAACAGAAGGTTTTTAGGTTTCAGATTATACATTTATAGAAATAGTTTATTGATTTTTTTTATTTATTTATTGAAATGTTACTTAAAACTCTAAAAGTTGTGGGAAAATATCTGCATATAATTATTTGTCTATAATATGCTCTACATATTCAGTACATTTTCATGGCAACGGCCCTATACACCTACACAATGGATTAGAAATGACAAGATGTGCTTTAACTGCAGACTGTCAGCTTTAATTTGGGGGTATTTACATCCAAATCAGGTGAACGCTGTAGGAATTACAACAGTTTGCATATGTGCCTCCCACTTGTTAAGGGACCAAAAGTAATTGGACAATTGGCTTCTAAGCTGTTCCATGGCCAGGTGTGTGTTATTCCCTCATTATCCCAATTACGATGAGCAGATAAAAGGTCCAGAGGTCAACTCAAGTAATGTAATGTAATGTAATGTAATGTAATGTAATGTGTATTTATATAGCGCATTTATTGTGTATGGCCATACACCCAAATCGCTTCACAATCATGGGGGGGGGGTCTCTCCACACCACCACCAGTGTGTAGCATCCACTTGGATGATGCGACGTCAGCCACAGGACAACGGCGCCAGTGTGCTCACCACACACCAGCTATTGGTGGAGTGAAGAGACAGTGATAGAGCCAATTTGGTGGATGGGGATGATTAGGAGGCCATGATGGGTAAGGGCCGATTGAGGGACTTTGGCCAGGACACCGGGGTTACACCCCTACTCTTTACGAGAAGTGCCATGGGATTTTTAATGACCACAGAGAGTCAGGACCTCGGTTTAACGTCTCATCCGAAAGACGGCGCCCACCGACAGTGTAGTGTCCCCTTCACTTTTACTGGGGCATTAGGACTCACACAGACCACAGGTTGAGCGCCCCCTGCTGGCCTCTCTAACACCACTTCCAACAGCAACCTAGTTTTCCCATGTGGTCTCCCATCCAGGTACTGACCAGGCTCAGCCCTGCTTAGCTTCAGTGAGTAACCGGTCTTGGGCTGCAGGGTGATATGGCTGTGCCATTTGCATTTGAAATCTGATGCTGTCAACTCTCAAGATGAGATTCAAAGAGCCATCAATATCGGTCAAGAAAAAGCTAAACAAACCCATCAAAGATAGCAAAAACATAAGGTTAGCAACACCAAAAGATGCGGAAGACCACGTAGACCACAGGAACAACTGTGGTGGATGATCAAATAATTATTTCCCTGGTGAAGAAAACACTCTTCATAACAGCTGGCCTGATCAAGAACACTCTCCAGGAGATAGGTGTATGTGTGCTAGAGTCAACAATCAAGAGGGAATACAGAGGTTCACCACAAGATGTAAACCATTGGTGAGCCTCAAAAACAGGAAGGCCAGATTAGGATTCTAAAAGAGCCTTCACAGTGCTGAAACAACATCCTATGGACAGATGAGATCAAGATTAACTTGTACCAGAGTGATGGGAAGAGAAGAGTATGGAGAAGGAAAGGAACTGCTCATGATCCTAAGCAGTGAAGCATGGTGGTAGTGTTGTCATGGTGTGGGCATGTATGGCTGTCAATGGAACTGGTTCTTTTGTATTTATTGATGATGTGACTGCTGACAAAAGCAGCAGGATGAATTCTAAAGTGTTTCAGGCAATATTTTCTGCTCATATTAAGCCAAATGCTTCAGAACTCATTGGAAGGTGCTTCACAGTGCAGATGGAGAATGACCCAAAGCATACTGCAAAAGCAACCAAATAGTTTTTGAAGGGAAAGAAGTGGAATGTTATGCAATGGCCAAATCAATCACCTGATTTGAATCCGATTGAGCATGCATTTCACTTGCTGAAGACAAAACTGAAGGGAAAATGCCCCAAGAACAAGCAGGAACTAAAGACAGTTGCTGTAAAGGCCTGGCAGAGCACCACCAGGAATGAAACGCAGCATCTGGTGAGGTCTATGCGTTCCAGACTTCAGGCTGTAATTGACTGCAAAGGGTTTGCAACAAAGTATTAAAAAGTGAAAGTTTGATTTATGATTATTTTTCTGTCCCATTACTTTTGGTCCCTTAACAAGTGGGAGGCACATATGCAAACTGTTGTATTTCCTACTGCGTTCACCTGATTTGGGTGTAAATATCCTCAGATAAAGTGTTTTCTATAGAGTACCATACAGTAAATAGTGACCTATTGGAGTGATTCCATAAAAATATTAATTTAATGAAATATATTAATTAAATATTAATTATATTAATTGTTAATTATCATAAATTAAATGTTTGTTAAACACCAAATCATAAAGAAATGATTTCTAACGGATTCTGAAAGATTCAGCTCATTGTGGTGTACTTATAGTGTGAGATTATATTGCATTTCAATACTGTATGTGTTGTAACACATTCAGCAAATAGTCCATCATCATAACACAGTAGTGAATCATGCGCTTGTACCTCTGGCTCTCCGTAATGGTAGAAGCAGGAGTAATACAGTGTGGTGATGATTGGCATATTAAGGATGGACGCTTTTCTGGGGAACTTTTTAAAGATGTCTGTATCTGCCTTCTTGTCACTAGCCTGGAAAAAAAAACAGATAACACATCAAATGAATTTCAATGGCACCTGCTGTGATAAACCCTCAGCAACAATATTCTCTTCTGGGAGGCATTTTCTCATGTATTTAGTGCTTCTTCACACATCCGGCATCTCATATTAACAGATAAGAAAAAAACAAACCTACTCACACAGGAGGTGTGAATGTCCCTGCACTGTGTCCCACTAACAAAAATCAAGCTTCCATGCAGAGCTTAAATGTGTCGAATTTGACATTACAAGTCTGTTTACCCACACAATATTGTACATTACATATTAGTTTATGCAGGTTACAGCAACTAAAAATGAAAGCCTTTTTAAGACCATTATGAATAACATTTTAGACTTTTAATACAAATCAAGAAACGAAATGCAGAGTTACAAGTTTACTTGCAAAGTAAATTGGTTTATTCAAACTGAACATAGTACTGAACAAAAATTATAAAGCACTACAGGATCATTTCAAAGAGAATATACTTAGCCTTAAATGAACATTGAACAATTAAAATGTTTCAAACAATTTAAGACATAGAACACAGCAAATTTTAGGGCCTACAATTTTGATTTATTTTTATTTAAGACATGAAAACCTGTAAATACTTTAAATACAAAAAAAAAAAAGGTAACTTATTCTTACTACAAATTCTACAGAACCTACATAATTATGGTATATAATCAAATAAATACTACTACAGAACCAAATATATAATAATTCTCACTAAACAAATAAATAACTCATTATAATTTATATATTATTTATGAGCTAAGAATTGTATGTATGTGTGTATGCATGTACACTCACGGCCACTTTATTAGGTACACCCGTCTAACTGCTCGTTAACGCAAATTTCTAATCAGGCAATCACATGGCAGCAACTTAATTCATTTAAGCATGTAGACATGGTCAACACGATCTGCTGCAGTTCAAACCGAGCATCAAAATGGGGAAGAAAGGTAGTTTAAGTGACTTTGAACATGGTTGCTGGTGCCAGACTCTGGTCTGAGTATTTCAAAAACTGCTGATCTACTGGGATTTTCACGCACAACCATGAAAAAAAGAAAATATTCAGTGAGTGGCAGTTTTGTGGACGCAAATGCCTTGTTGATGCCAGATGTCAAAGGAGAATGACCTAACTGGTTCCAGCTGATAGGAAGGCAACAGTAGCTTAAATAACCACTCGTTACAACTGAGGTATGCAGAAGAGCATCTCTGAACGCACAACATGACGAACCTTGAGGCGGATGGGCTACAGCAGCAGAAGACCACACCAGGTGCCACTCCTGTCAGCTAAGAACAGGAAACTGAGGCTACAATTTGCACAGGCTCACCAAAATTAGACAACAGAAGACAAGAAAAACGTTGTCTGGTCTGATGAGTCTTGATTTCTGCTGCAACATTCGGATGGAAGGGTCATAATTTGATGTCAACAACATGAAAGCATGGATCCATCCTGCCTTGTATCCGCGGTTCAGGCTGCTGGTGGTGGTGGTGTAATGGTGTGGAGGATATTTTTTTTGGCGCACTTTGGGCCCATTAGTACCAATGTCACAGCCTACATGAGTATTGTTGTTGACCATGTCCATCCCTTTATGACCACAGTGTACCCTTCTTCTGATCACTACTTCCAGCAGGATAACGCACCATGTCATAAAGCGTGAATCATCTCAGACTGGTTTCTTGAACATGACAATGAGTTCACTGTACTCAAATGGCCTCCACATTCACCAGATCTCAATCCAATAGAGCATCTTTGGGATGTGGTGGAACTGGAGATTCGCATCATGGATGTGCGAATCTGCAGCAACTGCATGATGCTATCATGTCAATAAGGACCAAAACCTCTGAGAAATATTTCCAGTACCTTGTTGAGTCTATACCATAAAGGATTAAGGCAGCTCTGAAGGCAAAAGGGGGTCCAACCCAGTACTAGCAAGGTGTACCTAATAAAGTGGCTGGTGAGTTTATATACTGTGTATGCAGTTAAAGTCGAAAATTTGAAAAATATCTAGTAAAATATTATGTACTGTCATCATTGCAAAGATTAAAGAAAGCTATTAATTACGTTTAGAAATGTGTTGAAACAAATCTTCTCTTCGTTAAACAGAAATTGGGGAAAAATATAAAAGAATTAACAGGAGGGCTAATAATTCTGACTTCAACTGTATATACAAACACAAACAGTTCTTAGCTCATGAATACAATTCATTTTTTGCCCTGGATCACAGCAGAAACAGGATGTTAGAAACAGAAAATACATGTCAGAAAATCTTTTTAAATGATTTACAAACAAAACTATTTTCACCTTAAACACCTGACTGATAGAAACTGAATCTCACATGTGCATATGTGCTATTGTGTTGTAAGGTGTTCATAATAAAGCACGCTTTTCACACATTTCATAATCTGAGGAAACATCTGCCTTGTAACCCAATTTGAGAAAAGCCCATTCCGCTGGCTTCCCTCTGTACACACAGACCCATCGACCATAAAGCACCCGCAGGAAAGAGGAAGAGTGCTGTGCTTAAGAGGAAATACTTCTCTACCCGCTCCGTAAGGTGAGGCACAAACACAAAGCAGAAACCTTCGTACCAATTCTGTGACATTAGCACACTTTCTGGCATCCTTCTTTAATATCCACAGACAAATAGAACTCAGTGTTTTCTAGTAATTTTTTTCATAAAGCAGCATTTAAAACAGAGTCAGTCATTATATATGTGATACCGAGTGGTAGTGGTTGTAATACACAGTTATTATGCAATTGCATATTACAGTACTCTAAACCAGTGTTTCCTAACCCTGTTCCTTAAGGCACACCAACAGTACACATTTTCGACCTCTTCCTAAACACACCAGAATGATCTCATCACAACATTAGAAGAGACTCCAAAACCTGAAATGAATGGGTCAGATAAGGGAAACATCCAAAATATGTACTGTTGGTGTGCCTCTAGGAACAGAGTTGGGAAACGCTACTTTCTGTTGTTTCTACAGGTACAGGTTTAGTGAAAAAAATAACTTGACACATTTGACCCAATATGTTTAAAGGGTCACGAAACACCAAAACACATTTTTTGAGCTGTTGACAGCCATATATGTGTCCCACGCTGCTATAAACACTATTAGGACACATATATTTCACTAAAAAGTGAAAATTGGTCGTTTTTGCGTTATTTTGAGCGAATTCGTTTTTCCGGTTTGAAACAAATTTTTGAAGCTACGTCACGGCCTTGAGATACTTGAGATACGCGTAAATCCAGAGTGGAGAGTGGCTGTCTGTCTCTGCTTGTACAACATGACGTCTCTGAGGGTGCGGCATTAATTCATGAGAAAGACTTTGTTCAAACCAATCAGTGCGCTCTGTTGTGTATGACGTGCAACTTCATTAATATGCATGATAGCTTCAAAGACTGTTTTACCTGTTACAGTGTTCAGACGACAGAGAGACGCGACGTTGTGTTGCCAAAACAAGTGAAAGAACTAGAATTTAGAGACACAGTTCGTCGGTGTTGCATTTATTAGTGCGCTGTGTTTATTATTGTGCTGCAACGAAGGTTTTGTTTGCATTTTCCCGCTGTGAGAGCGCTGCTGGACTCATGCGGATTACATTGCACGCGACAGAATGCATTTGTAAGGAACATTTTTACCCGAGAGCTTTTCGCATCTGGAAATGATGAAATCCGGAGTTGCTGCTCGTCTTCTTTAAAAAAAGACACAGTTCCTGAGTGATTGTCCTGTCACTCCAGATTTGGTAAGTGTGCGATCAGTTCTTTGTTCATTCAGATGGCAAAGTTAGTTCGTATTGTCAGCAGTGCTCTTTCAGTTTTTAAAGACATACTACTGTAAAGTCAAAACGATTTAGTTACTAAGTTTACAGTATGTTAATATCACTGCAATATTATAGTACAATATGATAGACTGAAAGATCCGCTGTAAATGCTGCTCTCCGATTGTAAACATGATCAAACTATTCCCGTCGTGCAGGATTTTTGCCGCATTTTGTGACAGGATAGTCTATACACACAGCTTTCTGACGCTACCTACCGAGTCATCTAAGTTACCGAAAAATGGATTATAACGCCACTCTCCAGCAGTTCCTCGCTTTCAATATCTTGTTTGTCACAGGCAACATGCAGGAAATGTTCCTGAATAAAAAGTGAAAGTGCCAAACTACAGTTAAAGTCGACAAATTAATAATTTGGCAAGTAATTTGTTTACTGATGTCCATTTAAACTCAGTCACTGTCTTTCTCCCCTGCGTCTGTGTTTGTTTTGCCTCGCGTGTGCACAAACGGAAACTCCCATATTTGCGAATCCTTCCTTCTTTCCCTCCCCCGACACTCCCACCTAAACTGAGCTGGACACACCCACTTTTCCTGACTTTTTCCAAACTAGAGTTGTGAAAACACCCTGCTGAGACAGGGGGTTTCATGGCCCTTATGTTTAAACACTGAATTATCATTAAGCATCTTTACGTGCATAAAAATCATGTAAATCAGCTTACTGAAATAACATAGGCTGCATTTACACTGCAGATCTTGATGGTCAATTCTGATTTTGTGACTGTATCCGATTTTTTTGATGACCAACATTCATCTCCTTTTAAAAGTGACTCATATCCGATTGTCTGCATTTACACAGCACACGGCAAAGGACAGAGCAGGCGTTGACTGGCAACTGATAATTAAAGAGCAGTCTTTTCTCAATTCATGTACTTAATGTGTTCACAGGGGTAAATTTATTTTATTATTTTGGATTTTAGTTTATGACAGAAAGGTTCTTATTTGGCCCTATTTTTTTTTATATCTAGGCATTTTTAAACCAGTAGGTATTTTAATGTCATGTCCATGTCATGATTTATGCACCTGATGTATGCAATAGTTTGTTTATATTGCTTACGTAGCGGATATTGAGCTCTCTCACTCTCTCTCTCATTAACATGCTTAAATAATTGTGCTACATGACAATATTAAAGCTTTTTAGTCCTCGTGGATGAGATTTAAAGTTTGGGACTCTGCTGAAGTGTGTTCTGAAATGAAATCGTCAAGTTGACGTGAGTTGACGTCATTCGCTTTAATTTTTTATGAAGCACGACTCGCATTGACAGGTGAAAATCCGATGTACCTGCTTACGCTGTATCAGATAAATTTCCACATATGAACAAGGCCTGAATCTGATTTGAGTAAATCGGAATCCATGTGATTTTTTTCCTGCTTACACGTACATGGGCCATATCTGATCTGTGCCACATGACAGAAAAACATCGGAATTGAGTCACTTGAACCATGCAGTGTTTATTTTTTGCTATTTCTGCACAGAATTTTGTAAATAATTTGTGAATTTATGCAAAATTATTTGGAGTATAGGAGCTTTTATTTAAGATTACCATTCAAATCCAATTAGAACCACTTTGTTTGGTAAACAAAGCTACAGCAGGTCTCTCATATAGCTAATGCATCCACTAAATTTTACTTTTCAAATTGTATTGTACATAAATGACCTAAAGCAGGGGTTCTCAACCCTATTCCTGGAGATCGACCTTCCTGCAGTTTTCAGTTGCAGCCCATATCAAACACACCTGCCTGTAATTATCAAGTGCTCCTCAGGTTCTAATTAATTGGTTCAGGTGTGTGTTTGATCAGGGTAGGAGCTGAAATCTGCAGGAAGGTCGATCGCCAGGAACAGGGTTGGTCAACCATGATCTAAACTTTTGCGCAGGTCCCCATTTTTTTGTTTATAAATCAGCATGTGCTGAATTAATTTAGCATCTGATCACAAAATGTCATTGACAAGGGAATCATGTCTGTGTAAGTTTCTAATCAAATTATTTAATTGCTAAATTAACAATTGTATACATGACAGAAACCAAAATACTTAATTTCTTTACTAATAGACAACTCACCAAGTGTTAAATAACTATCACAGTCAAGTTTCAAATCAATGTTATTGATTATGGGGAAATAATAAATTCAATTTTAATAAACACAACAAAACAGAGAGAACAATAAAAAATACTAAATGTAGTTAAAGTTTTGCAGTGTCTTTTCTTTTTTACAACAACTTGATTGAATTTTAATGTATTATCTTTCTATTGCTAAAGGTGTTCGGTGACCAATCTCAATTTTTAATGGGTATAACTCTTTATTTTGTTTAAATGCACCAAAAATGATTGGTTATATTCACTGAGAAATGGATAAAAATAAAATCATTCTCAAAAGGGGTGTACTCTGAGCACAGTATTTGCTAGTGTTAATGAATTATAGCACTATAATTATAAAGTGTGAATTATAGTAGGTGTGATCTTACTCTGCAATCATATTTGCAACAACTGCCAATACAATTCTATATTTTAACTCGGCATCAAAATCTGATATGAACTGTCCCACAAATGTTGTGTCTTGTGCACAAATAGTGTTACAATATTTCTAGTGTGAACCATCTCAGAACATGGCATGACTTCACTAGTTAGCAATTGGCTCTTGTACTTAGAAGGCAGGACTTCTGCTCTGCCATATTGCGCTTTCTCCCATTCAAAGTAATTCAACCAGACTGTCTTTGTATTTCTGCAGTGTTTGGACTTTTGGTGGTGATGTAAATGAGTGGTTGGACTCACCTCAATGATTATTTGCCTTTCAAGAAGGGTATAGTGGTCTTGAACATGAGTGGAATCGTCTTGAGAAAAAGGAAGGCTGAGACCAAACAGTAATTTCACATGAATCATTAAAAAGAAAAATCAGCAGAAGATGCTTCTGAACTTTACTGAAAAATTTCTGTACCTGAGGCAACTTTTGAGGAAGTCTCTTCTTCTGCTTTCATCCTTAATATTCAAGTGCTCTTTGTATTGCATCAACTGTTTAAGGACAATAGAAGACAGTTGAATACATGTGCTATTAAACAGGAACAACACTCAAATTACTGAGAAAAAATAAAATAAAATGAAAAATAATGTTTAACTTCCTCTCTTAACTATTTTAATGATGTCAATGAGACAGGCAGAAATGTACTAATTATATTTAGGGCATTTTCTTCCTCTTTTCACTTCTATAAAGCTTAAATAAATAAAAGATCCTCAACTTTCATTAACCCTTCATGACGATGATGGTTTACATGCATACACACATGAACATAATTTCATTTACACATCCTCAGAGCATTCAAGTTGTAGGTTTTAAGTGATTTCAATGACCACACTTTCAGCTAAAAACCTTCTTTTTGGGGGTGTCCACCAAAGCGTTTTTGCACAATGCAAAATCGTTGTTTTGTGTTGTTGTCAATGGAAGCGTCATGTCATGTTTTATGCTCAGTGCTGAGTGCTCTGCTTTTTTAAAATGCTTTGACACTTAAAGAATTTTTACAATTTTTCACAACAGCCTTCAAATTTCTGCAAAATAACACTTAGGTGGACAAAAACACTTTTAGGGCTTTATTTTAACGATCTAGGCACAAAGTCGAAAGCGCATGGCACAAAAGCATTGAAGTCCCCAAGAGATCAAAACTAACCATATGATTTTGTAGGCTAAAATCGTTAGTTTTCAATTATCAGTGCATATCATTAAGAAAAAAAAACATGTTTGCCTTTTTAATATTTAATTGAAATCTGAAAATGCACTTCCTGTTATTTTAGTTAAATGATCAGATTACGTATATCTAAGGAATTGGGCGTGGCTAACATATTTAACCACGCTGCTCCCACTGTCAGTTTTGACAAAAACAGAAATGGTGAGCAGGAGTCTGTTAGGTTGTAATAACTCTTACAAAACCCTTTTCCCGATCTTTCAGAATGAAATGCCTACTTAACTACATCCAATCAGCTCGCAGTAGAAAAAACAAGCCACGCCCACTGTTTTCTCATTTAATATTCTGCTTTTCTAGGAACTGCATCACATTAGGAAAAATATTACAGTCACAGCTTCCGTGACTTTAAGGGTGTGTCCGAATACACTTTTGCTATTTTAAAGACAGAAAAATATGGTCTGCGCATGGTCTATCAGGGCTGTGTTTATTCTCTTAATGAGTTATGGGTGTGTTTTGAGCATAACGTGCATTCCCTTTAAGAGTCAGTTGCGTCACGCCATGGGCCATTTGCAATTTACATGGCGGACTTTGTAAGTGAAAAAATTGAACGCTTCACTAGCGAGAAAAAAGCGCAAGGATAAAGATTGAGCCTCCTCCATTCAGCATCTTTACTTTCTCTTTACTTTACTTTTACTCTTTACTTTCGTGGATAAGCAAACGGTGTTGTGCTCACTCCTCTGAAGACATTCATTAGCCTTCATATTTAATTTCATTTGTTAAGCGCAAAGATTTGCTTCAAAACTATTTCTAATTTCAGCAAACGAATAAATAAACCACAATAACGGAGTGAATAAATAATAATAAGTGTGGTGAATTAACGGAGTTACATCCAAACACACGTCCTATTCTTATGCACCATATGGTGACGCATACGTCTTCCAAACCCAACAGGCAGACGAATCTAAACTTGTTTTTATTAAAACAAATATAAATATGTGTATAATAAATAATACTGCTAATAATAATACCATTATACAAACGCTAATTGTCATGAATAAACCGAAAAAAAGCCCCCCAAGATGAAGGCATGGAGGTAGTGTTTTTTATATTTATTAATTCATTCATTTTCTTTTCGGCTTAGTCCCTTTATTAATCCAGGGTCACCACAGCGAAATGAACCGGCAACTTATCCAGAACATGTTTTATGCAGCGGCAGAGGTGGAAAGTAACGAATTACATTTACTCACGTTACTGTACTTAAGTAGTTTTTTTGAGAATTTGTACTTTTTAGAGTAGTGTTTAAAATCTGTAATTTTACTTTTACTTAAGTATGATTTGCCTAAAGTATTGTACTTCGCTACATTTTAAATCATATCCGTTACTGAGTAAAAAATAAATATATAAAGAAATGCAACGGAAAAAAAAAAGGAAATCGCGCCCGGAAGTCACGTCACTGCAGCAGCAGCGTGAGAAAAATCACCGGTAAACTTATCTATTTACTGTTGCTGGAGTTGGATTTATCGCCGGAGTTTAGGAGGTTTATCAGCATAATGCCTGTCAACTCCAGGAATGACAGGGTAAGCTACTGTATATGACTCATTATTAATTTTACACTTCACTGCACTTGACCTGCGATATAAAGATCATTACTATGCGGAAATAAAGCAGCGCGCACATGATATGATCCAGACCGTGGTGAGTGCGGGGAGACTTTTTTTTCCCATCGCAGAAAAAAAGCTGAAACAGCGCGTGCGCCGCGCATAGCGCAGAAGCAACTCGCACGTCTCGCAGGCGTTTGCCTACCGAGTGCATCAGCAGCGCGCACCTTATTTCTGTCTGTTCTAGTTACCTATTTGTCTTTCTATTTTTCTTTTCATCTATACCAGGGCCCGCGGTAACTTTATCACATGTTGTTTAGTGTTTCCTTAACCTGCAACTCTTTATTTGACAAATTATATATATCACGAAGAACTGTATTCTCAAGCTTTATGAGAAGTGTCATTCATGTCTTTTCAGGTGCACTCAGAGGACAATAACCTGTTATATCATGTCATTTAGTTTTTGATTGTCAGCATGATGTAGCCCTTTGTAATAATATTTATACAATATAGTTGTAATGATATGTTTACATGATCAAACTAGTGTGCAGCTTAAGCAAAACCAACACTAAAACAATTTTAAATTAGCTTGTTTTTGTAGTTTGGGCCAAAACAAATGTTTGTTGCATTTTTAATAGTTTAAGTTAATTTCATCGACTATATAAAAATCAGTGGATATTATCAGGTGAACTCCAATTAAGTTGCTGAAACATCTCAAGAATGATCAGTGGAAACAGAATGTACCTGAGCTCAATTTAGAGCTTCACGCCAAAGGCTGTGAATGATTATGTACATGTGATTTTTTTCAGATTTTTTATTTTTAATAAATTTGCAACAATTTCAAAAAATCTTTTTTCACATTGTCATTATGGGGTATTGTGTGGAGAATTTTGAGGAAATAAATCAATTTAATCCATTTTGGAATAAGGCTGTAACATAAAAAAATGTGGAAAAAGTGAAGCGCTATCAATATATATTTAAAATAAAATACAGTATGTCAAATGATCTGATCTCTGTGTGAAGCACTGGCTGTTGTCAGACTCCTTTTTCAAACAAAAATCTCTCAGAATAATTACAATTATTAGCAAAATGTATTTGAAAACATAGACATACTATTGAAAATTCATACTTTAATTCATAAGAGTCATACTTCTGTGGTTATTTTGATTAAAGTAACCTAAAAGTAATACAAAAGTAGCGTAATGCATTTCTGAGATATTAATATTGTAATGTAACTAATTACAAAAAAGAAATGACAGTAACTTTGAATATATATTGTATTACATTTTGGAAGTAACTTACCCAACTGTGTTCGTAACATTGCTAATGTTCATTAGCACAAAGATTAGATATTTACAGGGATTTGGAGCAAATTGTTTATGCACAATGGGCTCTACGCACCGCTAGAGTTTTAAAGCCAACGATAAACTTCCGGTGAAAGCTTAATGTGACTATTTTCAATTTCACAAGGTTGTTTTTTACAGCATCAGTGTTGTAATGTAGTTACAATACATTCAGTTAAATTGACTTAAGCATCCATTTAGTTGTTCAAGTGTAAAATTAGATGAAAGATGGTGTAACCACTAGCGCCGTTAGTAGCAACAGGCTAGCGCAGAAATTCCATTAAAAATACTGAGGTAAAGTCTAGATCGGATACTCGGTCGGCTGGATGTGCGCTATGCACATCAAAATAGCAGCATTTTTTATGACACAGTATAACAATAGATGACGCGGTGGCGCAGTAGGTGTCGCCTCACAGCAAGAAGGTCGCTGGTTCGAGCCTCGGCTGGGTCAGTTGGCGTTTCTGTGTGGAGTTTGCATGGTCTCCCCGCGTTCGCGTGGGTTTCCTCCGGGTGCTCCGGTTTCCGCCACATGTCCAAAGACATGCGGTACAGGGGAATTGGGTACGCTAAAAACTGTCCGTAGTGTATGAGTGTAAATGAGTGTGTATGGGTTTCCCAGTGATGGGTTGCAGCTGGAAGGGCATCTGCTGCGTAAAACATATGCTGGATAAGTTGGCGGTTCATTCCACTGTGGCGACCCCGGATTAATAAAGGGACTAAGCCGAAAAGAAAATGAATGAATAAATGTAAAATAATAATTAATATTTTTACAGTACTGTGGCGGTTGGGTTTAGGGTTGGGGTGGGGGTAGGCTTTAAAAAATACAACAAATGTGAAGTTTAATAAATAATATAAACAATTCTCGTTAACTTCCGGCCGCAATTGTATCCGATCTAGCAACAACCAAAATACTGGGGTAAAACAAACTTATATTTTAAAGACATGGCGGGGGGGAAATGGACATTAATGCAGTGCTTCTTGTCCGATCTGAGACCCACATCATATCATATATCTAACAGGCAGTGAAGATTGCTGATTTTTAAAGAAAACAGATCTTAAACGTGAGAATTTTGAAATGGAAAGACAGTTCATCGGAAGCATTTGGGCTGCCTGGCTAAAAATGAAAAGTCTGTGTGCATATTACCCATTTAGCTAACATAGCAGATGTTGCATTAGAATTTGTGAATTTGTATAAATTGTTAAATAGGATAATCTGTAAAATATTTTAAATAATTATATATTTTTTTGTTATAGGTCTTTAATTTTTTAAGTTACTTAAATAAAAACAACTGATTGAAGATTTATATCGTCTTGTCCCTTTTGAGAAATAGTTACTCTTTACTTTTTACTCATGAGTACATTTTTAATGAGTTATTTTTTACTTTTACTTGAGTAGATTTATAGACATGTAACTTTACTTTTACTTAAGTAAAAATTTTTGTAAGTAACAGTACTTTTACTTGAGTACAAGATTTTATTACTCTTTCCACCTCTGTGCAGCGGATGCCCTTCCAGCCGCAACCCATCTCTGGGAAACATCCATACACACTCATTCACACTCATACACTACGGATAATTTAGCTTACCCAATTCACCTGTACCGCATGTCTTTGGATTGTAGGGGAAACCGGAGCACCCGGAGGAAACACACACGAACGCAGGGAGAACATGCAAACTCCACACAGAAACGCCAACTGACCCAGCCGAGGCTCGAACCAGCGACCTTCTTGCTGTGAGGCGACAGCACTACCTACTGCGCCACTATGTAGAAAATAATCATTTTTGTAACATTTTAATCCTTTAATTTTTTTCTGAAGTAAATATATTTGTGCATTGCTGTACATCCTGTGTGTTTTAAGCAATGTGTAAGTGTTTGGACCAGCATAGGTGCATAACTAACATACTCTGCGCTGTACTTTAGGCCGGCTTATAGTTGGTCAATGGCGCAGTCTATTTCAGTTCCTCAAAAATGCCCCAACAATGCGCCTTAACACACCTCTATTCAAAACAAATAGATTTGTTATTTAAACAATGTAGCGCAAAACGTGAAAATTACTGTTGCGCTGGTCTGAAAATAGCATAAATCACGCCTTTCACGTCTTGCATCTTATTGTGCCGGGTGTATGATAGGGCCCATAATGTTAAATTGATCAAAAAATAAATCAATAAAAAGTTGCCTACAGTACATCTTGGATTGACTGAGGGCAAGTAAATTACCAGCATATTTTGATTTCTAGTTCATTTATGCTTTTTAAGTTTTATTGTAAGCCAGAGACATATTTAAACTATTATTGTGTTAATATATTATCAGCCCTTGTCTGACACCATTATCTTACATACTTACATCTTATACGTTTAGCACATATACATAATAACATTTTTTATCTAGATGAAATAAATTCACATGGGAAAAATGGCAGAGCAACAGATGTGCAAACATGAAAGAGGAAGTTTTCGTATATTTCTATTAGTTAACACTGGCCTCTCCCAAACCCAGGAAGATATTTTGATTACTGAGTCATCTGTGTAGGAGTTATGAGTATAATAACAGATGCTTCATGATTATCTTAGTGCAGTTGGTACCTACCGCCATATCTTCTGTCCTGCCAAGGGCCCTAAAAGACAGTCATGTGACCAAATCGATGAAGGCAGTTAGTCAAATAAACTGCACAAAACAATAGAACTGTTCAAATCAAACAGCCAATGCAAATATACTGTATGGAGAGATGTATTAAATTATCTTAGGCAAAGAGGGGACGTTATATATAGATATAAACAGTGAACTCACCTCAGTAACTCCACCAATAGCTTTTGCTCTCCCATCTCTTTCAAATAGTGGATGTAATGACGTAAAGCCACGTCTCTCGGCATTAACTCTCGAAAGAGGATTTCTGCAACAATGACGAAAATAATATAAAAATAATATTAAATACAAATATTGTAGTACTCATTCATTCATTCATTTTCTTTTCGGCTTAGTCCCTTTACTAATCTGGGGTCGCCACAGTGGAATGAACCGCCAACTTATCCAGCATACTGTATGTTTTACACAGCAGATGCCCTTCTAGCTGCAACCCATCACTGGGAAACACCCATACACACACATTCACACATATACTGTACACTACGACCAATTTAGCTCACCCAATTCACCTATACCACAGTCTTTGGACAGTGGGGGAAACCGGAGCACCCGAACACGGTAAGAATATGCAATCTCCACAAAGAAATGCCAACTGACCCAGCTGAGGCTTGAACCAGTGACCTTCTTGCTGTGAGGCGATGGTGCTACCCACTGTGCCACCGTGACGCCAATATTATAGTACTATTTTCTTATAATAAGACTTACTATTATAAAAAAAATACTATTAAAAATCATTTGTTTAAATTTAATCCACGTCTTTTGATAAAAAAATAAGGAACTCGTAAGTAATGATCACAAAACATCTTACCTTTACTTAATGACTTTTTTAAATATATCAAGACCTGCAGGAGGAAAATGTACATAATCAGTGATTAAGCAACATAAATAAAACGCTGTTCCTACTAATATGAGTCATTGTCAAGCCAGAGCAGTTTTTCCATATCGGGTTATTGAGTGTGATGTGCAGCTCACAGCAGTGATGACATTGCCGTCATAAACAGAAACGGCTTCATCCAGCAGCAGAAGCTTGTCCTGCAGAGAGCGGAACTTTTCCAAAGAAAACGCCTAAAAAACAAGCATTTTCTTCTGTTGTCTGGTATTAAAAGCAATGTAAAAAACATGGTGTGTTCAAAGTTTCTAAAATACTAAGGGTGTGTTCACAGTTGCTTGATTAAAATAAACTCTGGTGTGATTGCTTCTTTTTTTCTAGTGTACTTCTTTTAAATACAGTAAGTGTAAACACTGCTATCAATCCCTAGTGCACACCAAACAAATGGTGGTTATGAGAGAGGATACCAAAAATGTGGAGCACAGTATCTGTAGAATGATAGAAGATGCCAAAAATGTGGATCTCTGGCCAGTTCCAAACACACTCTGGTGCAGTTCAACTGAAATATGAATGCAAGACGGACCAAATACGCCTAAACAAACCAGAAACAGGACACAATATCACACAATATGACCATAAAAAGACAGAATGCTCAAGCATATTTGTTTTTGCTTTCCAAAAAAACATGCAGCAGATTTTTGATTATGTGTTTGAGGAATTCATGGTGGGTTTTTGACACTGTTTACACCCATCTGACACAAGTATCATCATATCTACTCATATATTCATCATATATAACTGAGTATGTTGAGTCCAGCACAGAGGATAAAGGGATACATATACTGTTTTTAACAGGACTAAACATATTATTTTTTCTTTTTTTGGTTCAAAAAACCAAGAAAGAGCTACAAGTGTGAACACACCCTGGTTTTCTGTGGTCATTTAAAGTTGAAGTCACAATTATTAACCCCTGTTTATTTTTTTACCTCAATTTCTGTTAAATGGAGAGAAGATTGTTTTCAACACATTTCTAAAAATAATAGTTTTAATAACTCATTTCTAATAACTGATTTCTTTTTTCTTTGCCATGATGACAGTAAATGATATGTGACTAGATATTTTTCAAGACACTTCTATACAGCTTAAAGTGACATTTAAAGGCTTAACAAGGTTAATTAGGTTAACTAGGCAGGTTAGGGTAATTAGGCAAGTTATTGTTTAACAATGGTTTGTTCTGTAGACAATCCAAAAAATATATAGCTTAAAGGGGTTAATAATATTGACCTTAAAAACGTTTTAAAAATTTTTTAAACTGCTTTTATTCTAGCCAAAATAAAACTAATAAGACTTTCTCCAGAAGAAAAAATATTATCAGATATACTGTGAAAATTTCCTTGCTCTGTTAAACATTATTTGGAAAATATTTAAAAAATAAAAAAAGTAAAAATCAATGGGGGGCTAATATTTCTGACTTCAACTGTAAATATGTTCTGTTTGTATATTTAATTGAGAATCAAAATGGAAATGAATGAATGGAAATATACTGTATAACCGACGTTGCACATTTAAATGGACTTTGTAGTGGATTGTATATGATTTGCAGCTCTTTGCTGCCCCCTACCTTTCCTTTCTGCATTCTCCTGATGGTTTCCTCTGGACTCAGGTCACTGACAAAATCCTGAGTAAAAAATGAAATATGAATGTTAGAAACTTTGTTTAGCCAAGCATGCACGGCTGTTCAAAATTTTGTTGTTGTTCTGAAGAAATAAATGATTCAAGGATGGAGATGTCCAAATTAACTCAATATATAGCAAGCATATTAAATTCAAGTAATGTGTCTAATTTCAGGTTCTGTGAAAATAAAATGTCAAAATATGATTGATATTCAGTTCTGTTGTCATTCATTATAAAAAATATATTTATGTTCAAATTACTGAAATAAATATTTTAAATACTGATTCTAACCTCTTTGTTTAAATTTATAACAAGAAAAATTATAAAAGAGATTAGTGGCAAATTATAAGATGTACAATGTCAATTTACTCATATTTTCGGCCCTGCGATCCTTAAATAGAGTTTTTTAACGTACCATCAAATTATTCGTGTTCTAAATATGCCAGGAACAATAGTTTTTTTTTTTTTTTTTGAATATACACTATTTTTACTCTGCTTTCTATAAATCATTGGAAAAATGTATGATAGCCTTTATTGTTTGAGGCTTGAAAATCATGGTTGAAAGACAATTTTTTTTTATCTAAATACTTTTTGACCGAAAGTGAAAATAAAATCAAGATTTTAAAAAAGTAAAAAAAATAATAAAATTTAATACTGGAGAAATGATGCTGGAAATTCAGCTTTTAAAATACACAATGTAAAAATTACATACTTTTTAATAATATATTCAAACTGTAAACAGTTATTTTATACAGTAAATAGTGAAAAGGCGTGGCCAGAGGTGCTGTAATGTTATAGCAGAGAAAGCTAAAATGCCGTCCAAACGCTTTGGCACCGTCAACAATTTAGCTACAAATTCATATTTATCCATCAAACCGCTGTAAACAGCCACAATCTTCAACAGCGCTGCATTGTCTCTCTATGCAGCTGCTTTCCCTGCTTTCTATATCTCAAATAACAAACTCGCATAAGATATGTGAACGTTTTATATTACTTACACATGCTTATAACCTAAATATATGTGAAAGACACTTGTCAGGTTTTATTTTAGAGAGCAAATGTGAGGTTCAGCTGTGTTCTCTGTGTCATTTTCTGTCTGATTCAGGCTCAAACTGATACGGCTATCAGCTAAACTGACTGACTGTTTACACAGAGCAAAAGCGTGTGCTTGTAAAGGCGTGAATCTTTTCCTGGTGATGTGGAGCTGATCCGCGAATCACAGCACATTATGTTAGCTGACCAATCAGAGACTCTTGAGGGTGGGCTGTCAGACGAACTAGGAAATATGACAGTGGTTTTAATGTTAGCTGAGTAGCTGTATATAATCAAAGTAAGATAAATGAAAAAATAACGTGATTTTCTACAAATGAAGCTTGAGTACACATTGCTTTGCATCTTATAAACACAACCAAGCCTTAAAAATACACTCTGGACCACCCCTTTAATGTTTAAAATAATAAATTATTTTAATAACGTTTAACATTTTAATAACATTTAACACTTAATAACGTTTGAATGACGGCATCAACATACACATTACCTTTCCATCTGACTTGGGCTTCCGCAGCTCTGGTGCGTATGTTCTAGCAGATGTTTCGCTAAAAGCTAAAAAACAGTGAACATAACACACTTCAATAGAACTCACACACATAAAAAATAAACATAAATCCTCCTAAATAACTTACATTCAGAAAAGGACTGGAAAGCAGTAGGTTTGCTCTTGGCTGAGGGAATAAACAGGATCAGATTGTTGAATCCATAATGATTGAAATTAAAGATTCAAGCACAATACAGTACCTTTAAACAGGGAGCTCAGAGAGTATCCAGAGCCCTGTTTGGACAGTGAAGGGGCGGTATCGATTTTGGGGAAGTTCTGCTCACTCCCAGAGCGGATACTGGAGGCAGTTTCCTTCACTGACCAAGAGATGCCTAGAAAACAAACACACAAACAAACAGAAAGTGATGATCCTCCTGTGGATGAAGCACAAACATTGAAGACGGTAAGACCAGACAAAGGACTGCTTACTTCCCACAGGTTCCCCGCTCCAGCTCACTCTCTCAACATCGTCTTGATCATCATCATCATCATCATCCACCAGGATGCTGTTCACGGCTAGTTTGGACTCTTTCAGCTAAGAAATATACACATCACAAAATATTTGAATCTGAGAGCCAAACACCAGCGCTATAGAAAATTTGCAGAGGAAAAGTAGTTAGAAACATTGTATAAACGCATGTTAAATGTGTTTTATTCTTATTATTTTGATGTTATCTTATGCATGTATGTTTTTGTGTATACAAGTGATATTTGACCTTATTGTTTATATACATTATTATTTTATATGCAAAATTCTGTTTTCTTGATCATTTCTTGTATGGTGTATTGCATCACTGCGTGATTTTTATGGCATGTTATGTATATCTATATCTATCAGTATTATTAATATTGTATTTAAGATGTTATTTTCTGTTTGACCTCAGATGAGCCTAATAAAAGCAACAAAAAAAAAAAAAAAAAAAAAAGAGTAAATTAAATGTACAAACCTTTTGTAAGGAATTAATTTTGGTAAAATATGTGTAATTTTTAAAACTAACACAATAAAAATAATATAATTTTATATATCATAAAAAAATAATATAATAAAATATAATTTAATATATTTTAAAAATATTTTTTTATAATAAAACTGAAACTTACATTTTATGTACAAAAAAGGACTAAGTTGTATTTTTCAAGGAAGGTTTTCCTCAACAATGTTGCGTTTAAAGTCGGTTTGAAAGTTGCTGCAAATTCTTATTTCAGTTTGATGAGATATTAACAACTGAAATTGAATATTGAGTAGGGGGCAGGGTTTTATTTTTTTGCTCCTCCTCTCATCCTTCACTTGTAGCAAATTGAAGGCTGGAGGGGCGTGCCTTAGCACATTCCACCCAATCCATCAAACTGATGTCATCAGAGAAAGACTGCCATTCCAGAGCAAAGATTTTAATTAAAGATCAAAACAATTATTTTGTTGAAGTTGATTAACATGAACAGACTAATTGATCACCTTAAAATAACTATGCAAATGAACTATGTGCAGTAACAAAATAAACCTAGTAAATTTTGATTTCATACAGACTTTTATTATTTGATTATATCATATTTCATTATTATATCAAATTTCATTAAGTTTAATTCAATATATTTTTGATGAACCTTTTCTAGCAGCTTTTAAAAATGATATTGAAAATTGAAATTGTGTCTGTTATATAATAAAATGATCACAGAAAATTCTAATCCACAGATTAATCGATCATCTGTATTTTTAAAATATTGAAGCATTTTTACAGAATATTCACAATAAATGGCACCATCTTGTGGAAGATATGTGTGTCATTACAGGACTGCATTTGATGGAGAAGCAGCTCTGTTTAAAGTTAAAGTGACTTACTCTGCTTTGAATAATAAACATTTATTTGAACATGACAGCCATTAATGCACAAATAAGCTGTATTTCATTAATTAATGCTTAATAAATAATGCTTAATTAATTAAGAAAGAGAGACAACTCACTGACTCACTTAATCCACCAAGTCACACCTCAAATATGATAACTTTATATTAATAAAACAATCCATGAATGAGTGTATCTTGAAATTAATACATCTTAATAATACAACCTTCATTCCAGGTTGAATCTCTGTGATGTTTCAGCATCAATTTTCAAGTCACTATGTAGCTTTAAAACTTAATTAACTTTTACTGCAAAACTTTCATTTTGCTTGTAAAAAAACATGTAAATAATAATGTGCCATCAATTGATTCTCGTTTTAAATATGCCAGAAACGCTAGTTTTTTTTTTTAATATACACTATTTTTACAGTGTTTCCTGTAAATCGTTGCAAAAATGTATGATAGCCTTTATTGTTTGAGACTTGAAAATCATGGTTAAAAGCCAATTTGTTTTTCTTTTAATCTGAATACTTTTTGACGAAAGTGACAATAAAATCAAGATAAAAAAAATAAAATAAAACTTAATACTGAGGAAATGACGCCGGAAATTCAGCTTTTAAAATACAAAATGCAAAAATTACATACTTTTTAATAATATATTCAAACTGTAAACAGTTATTTTATACAATAAACAATTTACACTCTAATAATATTTCAGATTTAAGCGGTGATCCACTACTGTATCATATTTTAAACTTTAGTTGATGTGTAATGTAGCTGTGTGAACATAAACAACATCTCTGGATGTAAGACACTCAAAGTTCAATGCAAAAAGAGACAATGGCTTTTCCAGAGTAAGCTTAGTTTGGAAACTACAAAAAAATACAACCGCGCTAGTGATGTCATAAACCCTTCAGCTTAACACGTGTACACAAAGCGCAGCGGAGGGGCGTGGCCAGAGGTGCTGTAATGTTATAGCAGAAAAAGTTAAAATGCCGTCTGAACAGTATATTGACTCTTTAATCTCTAATAATGAAAAACAAAAAAAAACAAAAACAGATAATATACCACTTTAAGGCCCGCGCACACCGAGGCGTTTTTTGCTCGTGTTTTCCGTCGACGTTTAACGCCTCGTGACTAAATAAATGGCGTCAATGTGATCGTGCACACCAACGTGCAAAGCGGGCAGGTGCAAAAACGTAATTTTTAAAAAAACGCCTCATGCTCGTTTTTTTTGTTTTGATGCGCCTCGTCAAAACCTTCTCCACCAATCAGATTGGCACTTTTGTTCACGCCTGTGAAAATCGCTTGGTGTTGAATCCGGAAAAACGTCTTGAAAAACGCTGACGATAAACGCAAACGAAAAGCGTCCCGGTGTGTACGAGCCTTTATACTATGCTAACTTTACTTGCTTTACTCGCTGCTATTGCACTCCTGGTTAGACCTAAACTGCATTTCGTTTCCTTGTACTTGTACATGTGTACTGACAATAAAGTTGAATCTAATCTAATCTAAAACTGCAGCAAATTAGCCATTTGGCTACATATTTTCATTTTAATCTTCCCTCAAGTTATTTTTTTGTAAACACTAGAGCTTTAATTTATTTTACCTATTGCTTATATTAGTATCCAATATTAAAACATAATGGATCTGCAAATGATTATTGTCCACATAAAATTGTTACTAATGGTTTCCAGCAGAACTTACACTTATTAATTTATTATTTAGGTGTTAATTTATGAATATTATGTGAGTAAGCTTCTTTATGAAAACAAAACACAATTATGGTCACAACTAGTGATTTTAGTGCTAAAAAAGTATGTATACCTTATAACATTGAGCATTTTAGGTATGGGAGTATCATATGTTGTTGATTTTTCATATTTGTCATCAGGCTTGTTTTGGGCTACTTTCAATAACTGGGCTGGTTTGTTACACAGACCAGTCAACCCGGTCAAGTAGTTTGTAGTTTACTTCAAGCTCTTGTTGTCTTTTTAATATTCAATCATAATAAGCCTTTAGGAGTGACAGGGCCATAAAGTCCAGTCATACTTCACTGTCATATTACTGCGGTAAAAGTCCGTTAAAGCTAG